>VMBQ01001968.1:48180-64253 GCA_007657795.1 Dreissena rostriformis
AGCGATTTTGACCCATATATTTGACCTTTGACCTTGAAGGATGACCTTGACCTTTCACCACTCAAAATGTGCAGCTCCATGAGATACACATGCATGCCAAATATCAAGTTGCTATCTTCAATTTTGCAAAAGTTATGATTTTGACCCATATATTTGACCTTTGACCTTGAAGGATGACCTTGACCTTTCACCACTCAAAATGTGCAGCTCCATGAGATACACATGCATGCCAAATATCAAGTTGCAATCTTCAATATTGCAAAAGTTTTGGCCAATATTAAAGTTTGTGCAAACCAACAAACAAACAAACCAACAAACAGGCAAAAAACAATATGTCCCCCAGTATAGACATAAAAAGAACAACACGCTAAAATCATAATTGGGCCATTCCATGCTAAAAATGGGAATATTGACATCTGCCTAAAGTGCCGTCAATGATCAGCATCCGCACAGGCTAATCCGGAAGGCCACTTTCCACTTCCAATGAAGTTTCGTTAAGAACATGCCTTTTTGAAACGACAATACCATCAAGACGGAAGGTGGCGCCCCGTTCTCATTACATAGGCTGAACCGGGATGGCACTTTACGTATAGATTTACACAGAGGTATCCGATTATTTCATGGAGCGGCCCATATACATAATAAACATAACAAAAACAGAGCATTTCAAAATTGCGTACAACATCTTACACTCAAAGAACAAGTATATGGAAAATCAGAGTAGCACACCGAAGGGTAAACGTAACTCTAAATGAATTTTATGTATACTCACATTCGTCTTGTGTGGTTTAACGCGACATTCAGATTTATTTCTATAACTTGTGCATTTCATGTGTGGTTTTGCATCGAATGAACACAGTACGTAGCCATACCTAATGTGGCGAAGCCATGAGTTAAAGTGTTGCGTTTGACAAAAAGCAATAACATACATAAATGCATTTAAGGTAGAAGATAAAACTTGGTTATCAGAGTGCCCAATTTGTTGAAAGTCTCCGTGATCCGAAGTGCCCTTTGTGCCTGTATCTTTATGTATACCACCTATTAAAACATGGTCTATCTGTGTTTATATTTCATTGAATACTATCTAAATTTCAGTATTTGAAGCGCAGTGATTACTCTACATGCTGGAATAGCAAACACTTTCTTGCAATATTTCTAAGTAGTTTTATTTTGTTTAAATGTTTACTGTTCCTCAAGTTTATGTTTGTTTTCCGACCGAATTTTCAATTTTTGGGGCAAATATGAACCATTTTTCCGTGAAATTTTGTCTTCCCAGTACAAAAGGATACACCATTTATCAACTCGTGTCTTGTCTTAAAAACTGATCTTTAGGATGCTACTTTCATCTCGCGTGTGACGTGTGTTGTTCTCTGTTATGGGAGTGCCATCCGCCATCAGAGTATCCGCATACCCGGCGTGAAAAAGTCAAGGTTCAACTACTTTGTTGGATCGCTTTAAAACGATTTTTAGTAAACAAGCCTGGTAAAACCGATTGGGAAACCAACATACTCGCGGCAGGTAAATTCATTTACGCACGTATGTTGGTTTCCCAATCGGTTTTACCAGTCTATTTTAAAACACAATTTTCATCTTTGAAACTATTTGGGTTTCTGGATATCGGCATTAATGAAAACAATACAGCGACCAATGAAACACTGCAGAAACACAAACTTGACGCGGGGTTTCCATTTTGTACTTTTTGTTGGAGTTTTAGTGACGTAATTTTCTGAAAATATGTCGTTTCGCGAACGTTCTGATCGGTGACCTATAAAAGGCAGNACAAACTTGACGCGGGGTTTCCATTTTGTACTTTTTGTTGGAGTTTTAGTGACGTTATTTTCTGAAAAAATGCCGTTTCGCGAACGTTCTGATCGGTGACCTATAAAAGGCAGTGATTCACAGGACGTAGCAGTCAACTTCAAAATCAGCGCTTGAACGTTGTGTTATAAAACAGAATCATATCTTGTTTGATTGTGTATAAAAAGAACAGTACTATCTAAAAAGGGAATATACGTTTTGATATACGTTGGATAAACTAGTAAGTATTAAACGCATTTTTGTTTAGTGTTGTTCTTTGTTATTCCATTGAAAACGTGTTCTATTTATTGTATCCATTTCTATTGAAAACTTCAATAGTTATTGTTAAAACAAATAAATAAAGAAAGAAATAAATAAATACCATTATTATAATTGTGAACGATTTTTATAAATATACTTTCTTTGCAGATAAAGCACGAGAAATAAACATGGGTCGAGACAACTTGTCGATTGTGAGTTTAAACTCTGCCAGACGGGGATTCGAGTCTCTGAATGGAAGACAGAGGACGCCTTATCTGGAAAGGATTCTTCAGGTAAGAATTGAAGACGGAAACAATAAAAATGAATTTAGTCAAGTATATATTTCAAGCGAACATAATTTTTGTATACATATAAAATGGATGTTTTCCGACAATAAATAACGTTAATCATTTTAAGGGGTTCAACGGTTTAGTAGAAAGACATTTTATTGTGTTAAGCTCCTACGATTATGTGTTGTAAATGATTTAAAGTTTTAGAAATTCATCTAGCTACTTAGGCGGAATTTCATAGTTTTTATTTGATACCACTAGGGTCACGTTAGCAATCAAGCAATTTTCTATAAATACAGGGGGAATAAGCACGGTAGTATCGTGCACTCGCACGACGTTATTCCCAATTGTGTCGTGTTCTTAGAAAACAGGGCAAAATGCTTGTGCGTATAGTGTCATCTCAGATTAGCCTGTGCAGACTAATCCGGGACGACACTTTCCGCCAAAACTGCATTTTCGCTAAGAAGAGACATCATTTAAACGAAAAATTCCATAAAAGCGTAAATTGTCGTCCCTGCATGTGCGGACTGCACAGGCTAATCTGGGATGACAATTTACGCACAAGCATTTTGCCCAGTTTTCTCAGGACACGCCACAATTTAGAAGAGTTATGGGAGTGCGGGACGTTTCGGAAACTGTATTATAAGTTCTTTCGGAATAGTGTTTTGGTTGCATATTTCGAGAGACGATTTAGATTAACAATGCACTTTAAGATAGAAAACTGTTTTGTGCTAATATAATTGAAACGTGTATGCAAATAAAACTTAATTTGTATCTTATAGAATAAACGTTATTGTTAAAAGATTATCACTTGAATTGATATAAAATAAACGCCATACCAATATTGATAAACTGAGATAAGAATATGTTATCAGGAGCATTTTATCATATGATTTTTAGAAACCTGTGATCGATTCTGTGATTAGCCCATTTCTCAAATAAAACTTTTGTAAAAGTATTATTATTCATTAGTGTACCTCCAATATGACATTTTGCCAACAGGTAACTTAACTTTCTGTGTTTCAGAGCTCCAACCCAGACATTTGCTTCCTACCAGGCGACGACAAAGCCATCGGGCTGAATGCAGTTGTCGGCTACCAGCAGTTCCTTGCGCCATCAGCTGACGGCACGGTTCTACTATACAACCACAAACGTATGTCGATGAGACAACCTGAGGTGAACATTAACGCCATTGGGCCATTGCCAGGGCTGGACCTTGGCCAGATGGTCTGTCCAGGCGTTGAGGTTTATGCCCCCGAAGAGAATCGAGTGGTGCGGGAGTTCTCAATGATTTCATGGAAGTACACACTGTTTACGGAATGCAGACTGCATGAAAAGACAACCCTTGCAGAGAGCATAATTATATTTGCCCAGAGACTTGCATGGATGTCGCAGAAGCCGTTGCTGATCGGAGGTGAGATGCCAATTGACCATGGAACATTGCAAAATATCGTCAAAAAGATTTGCCACGACAACCAGGAGTTGTTTCTCGCGGACATAAGTCCCGAAATGAAGGAGATTGGCTACTTGCCAAGTAACATCAAATCCTCACTAAGGAGCCTCCGTCACGTGTTTATGATGAATGTATTCCGCTGCGGAACCAGTTTCACCAAACCACAAGAGATTGTTCAGACATGGAACGCTGGACCTCCAAACGCAGACTGCTTCATCGCATCTAAGGCTCTTGAACTGACTGAGGCAAAGTTACTTGATGTTGAGCCAGTGAGTGCGAGAAAGGTCGAGATGTTAAATCTTGAAAACACATACTGTCAATCAAAGACCGAGACTGAAGTGAAACAACCAACACATCGACCCAGTTGCACAACAACACAACAGGGGTATTACCCAACATCCACAACCATGACGGTTCCAGCACGCCCAGCAAAGCATAGCGGCGGTTAGTGAAGAAGCACCTTTTGACTTGTCTAGTTTAACATGTTACAGTGTGTCCATATCATAAGAAGTCACGGCTTCAAAGCAATTGAACAACATGCATAGAAAAAGCGCAACATGCGGCATTGCATCGATGAAGATCAAACTTGATGGTGTCAATTTGTATGGATAATGAACAGTATCAATATAATTTGTCTGTTAATTGTGTCGCAGGCTGAGTAAAATCGTATGAACGTGTGCATCGTGTTAGAAATACTTTGAAACCCATGTAATGGCAAATACCTTTCATTTAATTTATGCAATAACACCGGTATATGTATGGTTTGAACATTTGTATCATACAATGTGTAGAATATTTTTTTGCAATTGATTGAAAGCATTTTATAAATATTTATCAACATAAATGTAGTTTGAAAATTGTAATGGTTTGAATAATGCGACTTCACATTAGTGTTAAATTCATTTAGCTGGAGTCATCTGCAAAACGTTATCCTTATTTCGTGGACTTTGACAATAATGTTAAGCTATTTGGTTATGTTCCATGGTGAAACGGAGAGCATTAGGTAATAGTCCCAAGGGAAATCTGGCTAAGGATATTGAGTTGGTAGATTAGTTAGGAAATCAGGCATGCATGCATATAATATGTGTTACTATCGTGATCTATGACAATATTGCAAAGCTATTTGGTTGTTTGCACAGGGATACCGAGAGCATTAACCAGGCGGGTAATAGTTTCAAGGGTAATATGACTATGGCTATTGAGTTGATTCATTCGTAGATAAATCATGCACTCATGCATATAAAATGTGTTCATATAGAATGAGTCATGAAGGCCTGTGCGATAAATCAATCTCATTTTTGTGTGAGCGAAAAGAATGCCAGTTGTGTTGATACGTCGATTATTTAAATGAGCTATCAGATGACTTGGATAAGAGGTATTGTAAACTCCAGGTTGTATGTACATAATTTGATAACAGTGTTGTTGTTTAATATTGTTTAGTTGATTAATTTATTTATGATTGTTATATTGGAAATTAAGTTATAAAATTTGAAAACTGGTTTATTTGTTCGTGTGTGTAAATTGTTATGCATATAGAAATGATTTTTGACCCAAATTACCTAATGTATTCTTAATTTAAGAAACCCGTCGAAAAAAATTGAGCCCCCGTTTTAGGAAAATGGGGTTTAATGCATGTGCGTAAAGAGTCTTCCCAGATCCGCCTGTGCAGTCCGAACAGGCTAATCAGGGACGACACTGTCCGCCTTAACTTTTTTTTTCGCTAAGAAGAGACTTCCTTTTCACTAAAAATACAATAACATTGAAAAAGTATCGTCCCGGTTTAGCCTGTGCGGACTGCACAGCCTAATCTGGCACGACACTTTAAGCGCATGTATTAAACCCTGTTTTCTAAGAGCGAGGCTTAGTTATATACTTATCAAATGGATTTCATGTAGACAGGTAATAAAGATCTACAACGTTTTCATACCATATTTACGAGTCCCATCAAGATTCTGCAATAGGTAGTTCATTGGCGTGACTTGTGATATGCTTGTCATGATTGTCGAATGTATACGTTTACCGCTGTTTGAGCAGCGTTGAATTAAAATTAATAATAAGAATACTTTATAACAAGCTTTTATTTTTGATTCCAATCCCAGTTAAGTTTAAAAAAAGGCAAAACAATAACACGCGCTAAAGAAGGGTGTGATTAAAAGTTTAGTTTTTAAAAGTTGTTGAGATAAAACATAGCATTATTTGAATGATGAACAGGAAACACACCATTAAAATTATCGATCTAGAAGAGAGTTGAAAAATACCTCGTCACCCCCTTAACGTGCATGCCTTTATAATTATATCCCCCTACAATTACAAATCAGCCACTAATAAAAATCAATATAGTGATCAATAATTGACTTGAACAGTTTTGTCGAAGGGGATTACATTTCTTATGCATCATGCCCGTACCGTTATCTATCCATAGAGTGCTAAATGTTCCTATAGTGTGTAATCATCATTGAAAGTCTGCTCAAAAGATTCTTATTATGGATATTAACGGTACTCAAACAGACTAGTGTGCCTATATAATTACATGCTACAACCCATGTGGCTCGACCTTTCAACAATTGACCAGTCGCCAAATAAGCGATCGCTCCGCCCACTAGTTTTGTTTACATAAAACGCTTATTCAATTATCATCATATATATATATATCAAATGACATCGAAATTGACAGGCGTGTTCCTCAACCCCAAAGTAACCGTAATAGTACCTTGCATGGCTGTAGGGCAAAGCGTTCTTTAGATACGGTGCGTTTATGATATTTTTCGTTTAAAGAACGTCTCTTCTTAGAAAAAATCCAGTTTAGGCGGAAAGTGTCGTCCCACATTAGCCTGACACTTTACGCACATGCACTTAACCCTTTTCACAGAGCGAGGATCAATAATATGGTATGCAGTGGTAGCGGTCGGTTAGAAAGCGGATATTACCCGTTGTACGACAGCTGTCCGTAATGTATAGTTATCTTATACAATTAAAAGTTGGAGCAGTAGGTATTATAAAACAGCCACCATGCATCCATATCCTCAATGTCACCTACATTGCACTGAACTCGTTGTTATGCGAAGTTGTTCTTGTTTTGTAAAAAAGAGGTCATACTTAAGTTTAATTGCAAACTAGTATTATGAAAGTGGACTTCCTGCGCTTAATGATGCAATCGTCCAATAAATTGTGCAAAGTAGGTGACAGCGTATAAACAGTCGCTTTTGTAATTTATAGGTAAACATTAAGAAATATATTTATTTGTTTTACAAAGGGTAAAATGTGTGTACCGGTAAATGTTAGTCTTTTGATTGAATAAAGCAAACAATGAAAGCCCAGAAACTCTTATCAGGAGAGAAATGCTTATCAACTACTTTTAAAACAGGATCATAATTAATGAGCGCGTACGTTTTTAATCAGTTTTGTGGTGTTCGGTTGTTTGTTTGTTCTGCAATCTCGATCAAATTTACCATGATAAAAAGCGTAAACTCCCATTCATATCTTCGATTCATAATCTCAATTTATCAAAGGATCCCACATAACGGAAATACAATTGAACGAATAATGCGTAATACATACTTGACGAGGGATATAGGGTTTTCATCTGTGCTTTCCGTAGGGCTTTTTATGTGGGATAAAAATATAAAGTTTCTAGAATGTCCTAAATGTGGACCAGTAAAAGTTGAATACCCGGTATCGTAAAATGTACGTCAGACAACTTATGAATCTTCGTACAGAGATTTATAATTAACATAAACGAAAAATAAACTCGACACACGAGCCTTTTAAAAGCATGCCAAAATTGAATTTTGTTTACGTCTAGGTTAAAGTTAGTATACCTCAATTGCCGGTTTTTGTGTAACTTGATATGTATGTAACGTATCGTTACACATTCAGTAGTATTTTTGTTTAAATTACAAGTATTTATGAAGTGCCATATTAAATATATGTCTTACAGACACATTTGGAAAGTAATTACACTGCACATTTATATTTAAAATCATATGAGCACATTACATTTATAACATCCCTATCACAAGTCATCTTTTGCTGAAGCCTTGAACAATGCAAGAATGGTGCGCGGCAACCTATCGACTGTACGTTTGAACTCAGCTCGGACCGGTGTCGTTAATATCACCTATATACTATAGTCCCTAAATATACAAATATATTTATAGATATTTGAAAAATACGTTTAAGGTTTTCGTATGAGGATTATATAACAGCAGTTATTAATAGTTATTGGTAATAATACGTACCAAGCATATCTTACTGTTAAGTTACGCGATATTGTTATCTTAAAAACGTGTCATTATTTAAAATTGACATGAAGCGTAATGGACGGGAACGTGATTTCATTTTCTTAAAATCATAGTAAACCATCGATAGTCGATTATGATCGGTTTCTTTCCCTTCTTTATAGATGATTATAATCGTCGTTAGATGTGTGAGAGAAAATAGCATCCCACGCCATACCGTATATCATATATTTATTGAATGAACAAAGTTATAGGCATGAAGTAAACAAGTAACTATTTAAAATAATAAGCAGATAATTATATTTCAAAGATGTATTAGAAACGACAAATGGCATATTCTTCACTATTAGATTACCGATCGTTTAATAATCAACCATTCCGCTTATAGACCAGGCGGTTGTAAAAGCAAACTCAATGAACTACATGTCTATCAGCTTAATTAACAAACACCGGGCGCATAAATTAACACACTATAAGTGTAAATATAGCACGTACTGTTATATTATAAAATGTTCAATATTAAATTTTGATAACTAATAATGTCTAACCATTAACATATTCGCAAGGTTTTGAGAAAATTCATTTGCATATGGACTGCATTTGATTGCACCACACTGGGTTTTCTGCAAACAAAACTATACATAGCCCGAGTTCTATTAATAAAACGCGTGTGGAATTTCCCATAAACTGTCTGCATATGATTCGTATAACATATATTAGCCTCCCTCTGTTGAAAGAGGGTTTAATGCATGTGCGTAAAGTGTCGTCCCAGATTAGTCTGTGCAGTCCGCATAGGCTAATAAGGCACGACACTTTCCGCCTAAACTGGATTTTTGCTAAGAAGAGACTATCGTTGAACGAAAACTATCTTAAAAGCTGAAAGTGTCGTCCCTGATTAGCCTGTGAGAACTGCACAGGCTTATCTGGGACGATACTTTACGCACATGGATTAAAACCCCTTTTCACAGAGCGCGACCCGAATTTAACGTTATTTTAATACAGAAGAATGTTTATGTGGTATATTAAGAAACAAAAATAAGAAAATTAAACGTAGGTTAAACCAACCGTACATTAAACAAACGAATTACAGTGGGAAATAATTTGTGTACATAAAACAAATAAATAAAAATACTTGTGCCGACCTAAGCAATTTTTGTTTAGTTTGAGATGAAGTGGAAACAAAAACTTAATTTTGACCAATTAATCAGACTACTCATTGCCCAAAATAGCCAGCCAATTTGATATTTCATGACCGGATCATTATTAAAACCATAAAGAGAACAACTGCCAACTTCGTACGTTGTTACATGGGTTATATGGTATATGTGCAGTTAACAAGATTCAGTGCAAAAGATGGGAGGTAACGTATAACTCAATCTGAATCCAATAACTTGGTTGTTATGTCCCTCTATGGTGCATCGCGGTTTAATTTGTATGATTTTGCCGTTGAGAATGGAAAACTGCTATTGTGCAAGGGAATCTGTACAAGACAGTCGTTATAGGTTCAAAACTCTCTGTTCAAAGATCTGTCAAACGGGTTTATCAACATTTTTTTTGTAAATGATCAGTGTTTTTAATCGGCTTGGCTGTCGGAAAATGGCGCATATTTTCAAAATGCATGCAACACAAACTTACAACAATGGTTAACTTTGTACCGATAACAGATGGAGATTAATTTTCAAAAAGTTGTTAAATAATCACTTTAAATCATGTTAAATACATGCTTTCGACATATGTTTTGGAACTGAACATATTTATTAACAATTTAATTGATTGTATGTATTTATCATACAATTAATAAAGCATGCGTACACAGAAAGAAATTATTACAAACAAGAAATATCGTTATAAAAAAATAAATTGGGCGAGTATCCTGATTTGAAAATAAAGTTAGACAATTTACGTTTTTTAATAATTTAATTGAAAGAAAGGTTCAATTGTTGTTGTTTTTTTTCAATTGTTAGTGGCATACCCCCGTATATTCAAAGAGCACAATAGTGTTCGTAGATAAAAGTGCACTTCGCGAAATCGCATCTTATGCGCCCTTACATGGCTTATTATGAATTGATTTTTTCGCCATGAAAATATACGTTATGTCAATATTTGAGTAAGACGCAGTTTCCATGCCAAATATTCAAGCCAAGTTTTAGTGCCGCGTCATGCGAAAATGTGTGTTATGGCGTAGGCGACCAGCGTCATTCAAGCCCAGCCCATGGCCGCATACTTCATAAGACCCATTTTTTCATGACGCGGGTATTTGAAAATCTTATCGTGTGTTGTAACTTGCAGATGGAACATCTAACCACGATACTATTTGATAGAAAATTGAAGTCAGACTGTGTTATTAATAGCAAACTGGAAAATGTCGATAGCCTATTCTGGCTGACAGGAACGATTTCCAGGCAGCCTGTGCGCCAACGTAACACATGTGTGGTTAGATAAATAAACGATTTCCATCTTATCATGACAATATTCTATTTCGGTACTTTTTTTCTCACAATTCAATTCTTACCCTAAAATAGTTTTTTTTTTTATCTTGAGAAAAATACTGAGTTATCAGCATAAGTTGGTTATTGATAGTCCATTTGGTCTTCTCCTGACGATTTACTGACCGCAAACTGACCCAGAAATTCAGCGAGATGGATGTTAATGCGTAACTGTAACAGGGTCAAAATTTGTGTCTTAATGTCTAATAAACATGCAGAGATAAGTCCAGATTTCTCTACACTAAACAGTGTTACATCCTATACGCTGTACAAAGACGCAGTTATGTGTCCAATGTTCTCGGGGATTTCTCTCAAATGAGCAAATGACAAATTCTGATGCATTCATTCGGGTCTAGTAGCGGAAAATGTCCCAACATTTTATAGGCTGTTCAGAAAGGTCAATTAAGGTGGAAAGCTGGGTTAAACAGCTACGCCAAATAAAAAAGGACATTAAACCGATACAGCCGTTAGATAAATAGGTTACTACGTACCGGTATTAAACGCTTGCCCAGTATGCGCATACTAATTTATACATTTAATGGTTAATGACGTTATGATGAATTACAAATGGCAGAGTTCGGGTATCGTTATAATAAAATGCGTGTTCGAAAAGGTCAAATGCACCAGAAGTCTTGTTCAAGGGACTTTTTCACAGATTGTAGAAATTATAATTTCCAACTTTTTGTCACAGATTACCCCCCAAAAAATTAAACAAAAATATAAACAAGGGAGCAAAATATAATGTATGTCGTAGAATCATACTAAAAATAAAGCTTCATTTATGAAATAAATAATCTGGAATTACTATAATTATAAAGCCTTACAAACGCGAAACAATTACATAATTTGGAATGATTTTGTTGTTTTCGTGACTAAAATGACTATGAACGGATAACAGTCCATATAGACTAGTTGTTAAGCCATTCATTCTTTATTTAATCCAAAGGACACTGGTTCGAGTCCCGTCGGACACTAACATTTTTTCTTTCATAACTTATATTCTTGTTATGTAATTTAGCTCTTCAGTTCAATGGTTATAGCATGTACTGGCACACTTCAAAAACTGCCCCAATCTGTGACCAAATCCTTTTAAAATCGAGCGAAATGTGTGAAACTATATCTTCGTCCGAGCAGATATTAAGGACGAAGATCATAATTCAGTTCAATGCCAACAGTCTTTTTTATAGGACGTATGTATTTTGTCATACATTCAGAATTCGATAAGAGATGAACATGTATTTAAAAACTGTGTTGCATAACTCGTTAAGCAAAACCTGTAAGGGAACAAATCATATATATTGGTGTTGGTCCTCCCCGATTACAACACGACGCATTTCCCAACGAATATTTATTTACAAATGCAAACAACTTTGGCATGGCTAATTCTCATATTCACAGACATACGTTTTATTCGCACCAAACACGCAAAAAGTGACACACGAGGAAAACATATATACATATACAAACAAGAGATGTGTTTGTCAGAAACACAATGCCCCTAATGCGCCGTTTTTTGTTTGTTTTTTTTTTACCTTTGACCTTGAAGGATGACCTTGACCTTTCACCACTCAAAATGTGCAGCTCCATGAGATACACACTTGCATGCCAAATATGAAGTTGCTATCTTCAATATTGCAAAAGTTATGACAAAACTATAATATTGGTTAAAGTTTTGGACAGACAGACAGAATGACAGACAGACAGACAGACAAACAGACAGGCCAAAGACAATATATCCCCTTTTTTTAAAAGGGGGCATAAAAATGTATATCAGATTATATACATAAAATACATACATACAACACACCATATTTATATGTCAGACTATAAACATAAAGCACATAAATAGAACATACCATAATTATATATATTTCAGACTTTATACATAAAATACATAAATATACCATACCATATTCATATGTTAGACTATATATATAAAACACATTAACAACATACCAAGCAAGTGCAACATAAATTGTATTATGCAAAAAAACATATAAACAAAATTAAACCTAAATACGCAACATTTTTATGCAAAACATATGTACACGTGTCGTTAGGAATCATGAATACTCGTAAAGAAAAACAGCACAATTTACAATGTTTAATAATCACACCAATACCATTTATACTGTTTTGTGATTTGTAAGGGCCCCTTTTACTGATAGTGGACGTACAATTTGTATTAACACTAGGACAGTACGTTCATCTGGAAGAGATGTTAACCCTTTGAGCGCTGGAACCGGATTTTGAAGGCCTTTGCAAACAGTTTGGATCCAGAGGAGAAACCACAGAACGTGGCGTCTCATCAGGATCCAAACTGTTTGCTATTCTGATAGTGAAAAAAAATCGAAGAAAATGCTAATTTAAGAAATTCAGCAGACGACATTTTAGCAGACGACAAATTTCCCAGCATGCAAAGGGTTAACATGGAGCTATGTAATCCTGTTCAGATACTTGGCATATATGCAGATCATCGTGACTTCCATGGATTGGTTCCCTACACGTTACAGGGTCCCATGTGACATCGTATGCAGATATAGGAGTTAGGTAGATGCTCTGATCTTCCACAGTTACTTCATCAGTCGTATTTAGAGCGACAAACGTCGCATAATCGATGACGTCAGACGTCGAGTGGTAAAGTGGATCGTTCATTCGAGTTGATAACGAGTTTTCTCTGACGGTATTTAAGCTATCTGAAACTAAATATTCCTGAACCTCATCGTATATTAGTTTATCCTGCTCGACCATCTTTTTCGCGTCCGGATTGACTCGCTTTTGTTGCTGTCTCGACTCATTTACTCGTCGGCTTTGTCTACGTCTGAAATAATAATAATTTACTTACTTTATCCTCGCTCTGTGAAAAGGGGGTTTAATGCATGTGCGTAGAGTGTAAAGTACGCACAGGCTAATCAGGAACGACACGTTTCGCCTCAACTGGATTTTCGTCAAGAAGAGTCTTCCTTTAAACGAACAATACCATCGAGGCGGAAAGTGTCACCCTCTTGGACTGCATGCATTAGACCCCCTTTTCTCATAGCGCGGCCCAATTGTTAAATTACTTATATGTGGGTGTATCCATTTGAACATATTCTTTTAAAGAACTATGAAACCATTATCCAGTGTAAATTAACGATTATTTCTTGAAATGTTACATATCAAAGAACGCCCTTCGCCTATGGCATTATAAAAACATTAGGAATACTCGTGTTTTACCTTGCAAACACAGCGACCACAACGATGGCAACCACAAGGACAACCGCGACCACACAGGCAACTAGGATAGGGATAATCAGCTCTAGATCCGTTCCACTTTGACCTTAACAAACAAAATACATGTACAGTACTACGTTATATACTGGTGTATGCGATTAAACAAAATCTATACTTTAAAATGACAGTTCTATGTCACTCAAAAGCTTGCCCCATGAGGATTTTTAATTTATGATGCCTAATGCAATTAAGGCGATGTTTCCTGTCAGGTCTTAACTTGCTTAAATACTGTTGAGTTTACATAAAACTATTTAATTTAAACACACACACTCATTCTTCATGTCATTAAGATAGCATGCATGTGGTAAATTAAACAGTATTATATTACCAAGCATATGTTATTGAATATATATATATAAGATCTGACACGACTTATAATTTCACACCATATTATATTAAACGATATCAGCGAATTTTCTTTGGAAGCGAGTCTCGTAAGTTATAAAAACTAGTAAATAATGTTAATTGCTTAAGCCAATAACAATAAATAGTAAGTTATCTGTGATACATACCTATTTGTTTAGATCCAAGGGTGGTACGAGTTTCATGGTCTGAACCATTGATGGAAGAGTTAGTTGTCACTGGTGTTGTTAGGCTCGGCGAAGACGATTCAGTTAATGTCGATGATATCTGTATTTCTGTCGGATTATGTAAGATGGTATATACAATCATTGATAAATGTTACGGTAAACTCTTTTCAATATCTTATTAACTATAATAAATATTATCTCCCTAATTAAAGAATCTTGCTTTGATAGTTTGCATGATAAAATTTGAACAATAGTACAATAACATTACGATCAAAAGAACGCACGGCTAAACTTCATGTACATTTCATTTATATAAATGTTACTTCTACTTCTGATTTTCAAGCATTTTCAAAGAAATACATTGGGACAACTTTATATAATAATTTAAACAGGCATAATTTACTGAACATTTATCAAAGTAATACATATCAGTTAGGATTATATAATAACTATGTACTTACAGATAAAAAAAAACAAAGAATTGAAAGTGATAAAGCATAAGTTTTCGATATGCCCTTCACTACTTTACATTAACTACATAATTACTGAAAGTTCAATGTTATAGGAATAAAATTTAAAAAAAAATACCATGTAATAAACTCACGTTTCGTTGTTGTTGTAGGACACAATCCACAAGTCATCTTGCAATTAGTGAGCATCCTTTTTGGGTTTTTGACACATTTTCCGATAGAAGCCCAGTACTCGCATCGCTCGTGAGTATCGACTATAAGAATATTTGTAGTATACGTATACACATACGTAACATGTACATCAAATACCATTCACATATGGCAATCGTATGGATATATACACATATACCGGTAATATGTAATCAATACAGTATCATAAAATCAGACAAAAACGATAATTTATTTTGTGAATAGATTGTTTACTT
The DNA here is from genome assembly GCA_007657795.1 of Dreissena rostriformis. Taxonomy (NCBI): domain Eukaryota; kingdom Metazoa; phylum Mollusca; class Bivalvia; order Myida; family Dreissenidae; genus Dreissena; species Dreissena rostriformis. The sequence continues at coordinate 63,404 of VMBQ01001968.1, forward strand.
ACCACACGTATCCATTTTGTTGATCGGCAATTCTGTATATTTCAAATCACAAATGTTAAGTTTAAATAAATATCACCCCGTTGCTCTTTGTCCGACAAATAAACGAAGAGTAAACGACGATTAACACAGGGCGGAAACATTTACTTTAAAAATTATACTGAAACGTGAACGATGATCAGCCGGCTCATAGCACATCCTAAATAAATCAGCTCGCCTTAGGTCAGTCCCGCCTGATTTATTATGATTTAGTATCACACGATTCGGCAGTAACCTGTTCTTTTGTGTAATCCCACACAGATGCAGTAAGGTGTTGATATGTCTGAGTATATAACGGTATATAGCAGTAGCAGTATCAGTTGCAGTAGCAGTAGCAGTAGCAGTGTCAGTAGCAGCAGTAGTAGTATTAATATAAGTAAACGTAGTTGTATTCTTATATTTGCATAAAAATGTATCTAAATATACCTTGAGTAGTAACATACGAGTATTTATGCCGTCTTTCATTTTGTATTGGTTTATTTTAAATCGTTAGGACAGAGGAAAGCTTCGGGGTTTTTACGAGTGATATAGTAAGACCAAATATGGATTTTAAAATGACATAACTATGTAATATATAACATCGAAAGAACAACTAAAGTCGCGAAGTTTATATTGTATGACATATTTACAACTTAAACGCTATGCCACTCAGCAGCGAACTATTACTAGTACATAATTGAATGCAATTAGGCTCTACATTATTGAGTTTCAATTTTGCTCAAGCGATGTTATTTATTTAAACCGTTGCCGCAGGATAGACGGCAATAAATGGATATAATAATTTGCATTTCGATGTCATGACACGTGTCATGAT
>VMBQ01001968.1:65610-84500 GCA_007657795.1 Dreissena rostriformis
ACGGCTGTCTTATATTTGGGTTGACCAGCTGATAGTTATTGCCCTTGATAAGTGCAAGACCGAGTGATTGTCTGAAATATTGATGTTGGTGGTGGCTGTGTCTTATATTTGGTATGACGTGATCGGCTGATAGTTATTGCCCTTGATAAGTGCAAGACCGAGTTATTGTCTAAGGTATTGCTGTTGGTGGTGGCTGTGTCTTATATTTGGTATGACGTGATCGGCTGATAGTTTTTTCCCTTGATAAGTGCAAGACCGAGTTATTGTCTGTTATAACGATGTTGGTGGTGGTTTTGTCTTATATTTGGCTTGACCAGTTGATAGTTATTGCCCTTGATAAGTGCAATACCGAGTAATTGTCTGAAATATTGATGTTGGTGGTGGATGTGTCATATATTTGGTATGATGTGATAGGCTAATAGTTATTGCCCTTAATAAGTGCAAGACCGAGTTATTGTCTGAGATATTGATGTTGGTGGTGTCTGTGTCTTATATTTGGTATGACGTGATCGGCTGATAGATATTGCCCTTGATAAGTGCAAGACCGAGTGATTGTCTGAGATATTGATGTTGGTGGTGACTGTGTCTTATATTTGGGTTGACCAGCTGAAAGTTATTGCCCTTGATAAGTGCAAGACCGAGTGATTGTCTGAAATATTGATGTTGGTGGTGTCTGTGTCTTATATTTGGGTTGACCAGCTGATAGTTATTGCCCTTGATAAGTGCAAGACCTAGTTATTGTCTGAAAATGTAATGTGTGTGGTGGCTGTGTCTTATATTTGGTATGACGTGATCGGCTGATACGTATTGCCCTTGATAAGTGCAAGACCGATTGATTGTCTGAGATATTGATGTTGGTGGTGGCTGTGTCTTATATTTGGTATGACGTGATCGGCTGATAGTTATTACCCTTGATAAGTGCAAGACCGAGTGATAGTCTGAAATATTGATGTTGGTGGTGGATGTGTCTTATATTTGGTATGATGTGATCGGCTGATAGTTATATTGCCCGTGATAAGTGCAAGTACAACTGATTGACTGAAATAATGATACTGGTGGTTGTGGTGTCAAAGTTGTGCACAAGTTGCGGGCATGTTTAATGTGTTAATTGTGTGTTGAACAAGAGCTAGTATTTTAATGAGCAAAAATGCAAAATAATACATTTTATAGCGTACAGTTATAGAGTACAAGTTAAAAAAGGTAACATCATGCTTAATTGCTGTAGCAGTAAAATGTGTGATATAAATACGTTATGCATGTTTTTATTTATAAGCAGAACGTATAAAAATATAGCATTTAAATGAACACAATTACGAAATACGTGTTTCTTCCTCTCTTAACCCTAATATGATTATATATACATTAACAAACAGGTTAAACGTTAAGTAACATATACATCATACAGGATAATAACAACGCTGTGTACAGTATTTCTACGTTTTGTGTTGTATTACCAGGTTAATTAATGTATTTCAATAAACATTATTTCGAAACTGTTCACGTACACATGCACAAAACTTTCGATGATGTCATAATCAGTGTGCATACTTTTATAATAAATTGAGTCAATTAACATAAACTGTTCACGTGCACACGCACACTGGCTATCTATTTCTTTCTAAAGTAAACATAATAAGATTATATGTTTACATAAACAAACACGTTACACGTTAGGTAACATATAAAGCATAACGGACAATAACAACGCTGTGTACAGTATTTGTACGTCCTGTGTTGTATTACATGGTTAATTAATGTATTTCAATACAGATTCTTTCGAAACTTTTCACGTACAAATGCATACAAACTATGAATGATGTCATGCTCAGCGTGCATACGTGTATAATAAATAAGTCAATTAACATAAACTCGTTACGTGGACATGCACACAAACTATCTATGATGTCCTGGTCAGTTTGCAAACTTTTATAAAAAAAAAGTCGAGTCAATTTACCATAACTGGCGTATCAATTTCATAACAATTTTTAAATACGGACAGTTAGTGCATATTACGAACATCTTGCTTATGTCCTTCTCATAAAACAAAAATAGATTCATAGCCGTATATAGAACATTTAAAAAAAAATACTGTGTGGTTAATGATATCCATAAAATAATTTAAATGTATGTCTGTATCAACAAAATTATACATTATACTTAATACCTAATAAGCAAAGTTTGTGTATAATACGTCCATTACTAATGTTTGTCAATGTGCGTTATGGTTGTACAAATTACTCAAACCGAGCCTATATATGTACTCGATTTTATCCAAATATATATGTTGATCAAAATGTATGGATTTGCACAATCAACATAGTTCCGAATGCAATACAAAAAATTGTACACACAGCTGTATAGAACAAAAAAAAACGCTGATTAGCAAAATCAACAATGCAATCATCTACACTAATGGGTAAAGAAAACACTGTATCGATACAGGTTTAAAAACACGAGGAATCGTTGATTACGTAGGCGTTCGTGAGATAGTGTTCAATAAAAGAAAAGGTTATCAATTTTATACTATAAAACCTGTTAATCAGCTTCGGCCAGTCTGCTCCCATCCAATGTTTATCCTCTTCGTAGGCAATTTGCCGGACTACACCCTTCTCTGATTTATTGAATATTTTTCCGTCCCACGACCAAACAGCTTCATTTTCAGGCAATGTCTTTTTTATTGTCATCAGTACCTTTTGATTGATGTTTGTACGGTCTTCGTTAATGTAAATGTTTGATCCTTTAAATTGCTTTCTCTTGGCCATTACGATATTCCGTTTATGTCTCGCAAAAATTTAACAGTAATCGGCCTTGTATAACCGTCCTTGACCTTGCCTAACCGATGTGAGATATCAATGTCGCCGACTTATAGATTGAGCCCTTCAATTTGCTGGTTCAATTGTGCTACTACTTTCTGTGTTGTAGTTTTAGACGATTCGCTTGATGTTTGACAACTTTGTCTATATTTTGTCTCTTCCGGTATTCCAAATATACGGACATTATTTCTTCGACTGTATTTTTCTGTGGAATTGAGTTGTTCAGAATGATAATGAACATTTTGTTTTGCTTGTTCACGGTTTTGTTCAAATTGTTTTTCTACAAATGTGACTTTTTCTTTGAGTTTGTCATTTTCCTTTTCCTTTTCAAATAATTTTCCTTTAAGAATTTCGATTCTATTTTCTACTGATTGCAGGAACTCGTTTTTAGTTTGATTAATAATGTCCACTATCATTAGTTTAAAGCTCAAATCTTTTCCGGAGAACAAGTTAACTAGTTTTCAACTTTTGTATTTATTTCTGCTAGTGTTTTTTTTATGTCTGCCATTTCTTCAACTTGTGCCTTGTCAGTTTCAAATATGTCCGTTTCAAATATTTCACCTATCGTGTTCTGAATTAAATTTTATTTTCCCTTCTTTTTTGCTTCTTTATTTTATTCTCCTTTATCTTAGTGTTGTTATTAGATATAAAACTTATATCTAGCTCACTACTGCCGGAGCTGTGTTTTCTTTTAGATGCATCGGTCATCGCATCGTTTTGATCGCTTTACTTTTTTCATAACTATACTGTCATTTTGCTTTTGTATTTGAAAGACTGGGCATTATTTCCTCGTGCGTTGAGTCGAGATACGTGCTAAGATGGCCGCCTTGATCCTACTACCCTTTTACATTCTTATTTTTCGTTTAAATCACTTAATTTCATTGGCTAAAATCCGATCCGATGCAATTACGTAGGCGTTTGCCCGGGAAAAATCCATGATTGCATCGGGCTTCTTGCTATAAATTCAGACGCTGGAGAAGGAAAGGCAAAGGAGGTCTACAGTCACTGGTAGTTCTGCTTCGACGAGCGGTCTTAGTAATTCAACAGTCAACATCAACGCGTCTTCAAACCAAAGGTAAATTTTGTTTAATTTTGTTAAATGCGAATTAAGTATAGAGAACATGTCGTTGAAGGACATATCACTTCCTGAAATGGTCAGAAGTGGGTGGGGTAATTATCGTGTGATGGTTACTTGTTTTCATTCGCTTCCGAATCAAAGAGAAAATTGTTTGTTTTCGTTGATACGAAAAGGGTTTTGATTCTCCATCCTGACATTTGCAATTTTTCATTAATTATGTTTACCTCCTTATGATTACAAAGCTCGCATGAGCAACTGCGCATAATGAAATGTGGAACAAAATATTACTATAGAATATAATAATCATAATTGTCTTACTATCACAATAAGTGCATATATGCCAATTAAGGAGAACATAAATATTATAACACGATTACAATCCAATTCAGACCGGTTCCTAATGTCTAATTTGAAAGAAAAATACTGTTTCACATGTATTTTCAAGGTTTGTTCAGAGTTTTAGAAAGCTCATTCTGAAGTTTTGTTTCCCATATTTTTAATGTAACGGTATCATTTCTCACTTTTTGAACAGCCTGCTTTCAAAACGATACTTAAGTATACTTATAATCTTTAAAAAAAAATATAATTTCCAACGAAAACCGAAATAAAACAAGACTTTCCCGAATGAAGCCGTATATACTAGAGTACACTTTATTATGAATGATGAAGTCAGCTGACATCGTATAAAAAACGCTGTAGTGTAATAGTCTTTACACTCTTTAAGAATAATACCCCGTCATATACTTGTATCTAAGCAAAAGTAATAGTATCTGTAAATGTGTATATATTTGAAAGATTTGCAGGACAAATATGCTGTACGTGCTGACTCTAGCGATTGCCCTCACATGCGTCATGTGTGAGAGAAATGCTTTGGGCTTGGATGCCAGAACGAACGAGGACAGCGGACAACTAGCGAGACTGAACGAGGACAGCGGACCACTAGATCACTCTCGCCGTTGGTTGGGGCTTCTTTTCCGTGGTATCGTTGCTGTTGTTAAAGTCTATAGTGGCGGCAAAACGGCTGGTTGGTGGAAAAGGGGAAGCACTGATGTAAATTTAAATTAAGTTATGTTTTGGTCAATTATGTTTTTTTATTCGTTTTTTTGCCGTTTTCTACAGTATTTCAGTCAAATCACAGCGGTCAGATAACTTTTTCGCATTTGCCTACGATATCTTGTCTCCCAGTTTTAAGTACACATAAAAGTGACTGACAGCTGCCCTACTTGAAATAATGGTAAGGTGTGTTTAGCCGTAGAAATGATGTCATGACTAATCACTATAAGTTATGCGTCGCGCCGGGGATCAAACCCGCAATCCTCGGATCTGTAGCTCAGCGCTCTAGCAACTGAGCTAGGCGGCCCGACTTGAGTCAATTATGTTTAAACCTTAAAATCAATCTTTGGTGCCTTGTGTTAATTGCACAGTGTCTGCGATACATGACTCTGAAAGAAAGTCCAGAAACAGTCTGATATTGTAAAAAGGATTTCGTACAATTAAGACATTTGTATAGTAATGATATTGTTTTTTTTATACGAATGAATCCTCGTTTAAAACAATATTTAATACTGCCAATCATATATCCGAATATAACGAAATACACATATTACATACGTGTTTACCTTTATATAATGTAAAAGTTTATAAATAAAGACTGTAACATAACCTGATGATAATGGTCAATTACAAAGAAATTGCTTTGAGGAGTGATCATGTAATCAAATTGTGTGTTTGTTTATGTAAACCAGTTAAAACATTGAACGTTGCAGGGGGCGATGGAGCGTTTCAAAGTGACAATTAAAGCGGATCCGTGCACTTTCTACATTTACGATGTAAACGGAGATGGCGCGATCACACGGGATGAGCTCGAAGCGATTTTTGGAGACGGCGAAGCAACACAAAAATTGGCTGAGGCACTTGACAAATCCGGTGAGTTAATCTGGTTTTTGATTCAACCTCATTAGTCTCGCTCTGTGAAAAGGGTTTAATGCATTTGCGTAACGTGTCGTCTCGGATTAGCCTGTCAATTTCGCACAGGCTATCCAGGGACGACACTTTTCGCGTGTATAGTATTTTTCGTTTAAAGGAAGACTCTTCTTTGCAATAATCCAGTTAAGGCGGGAAATGCCTTCTCTGATTAGCCATGTGCGTACGCACATGCAATAAGCCCCATTTTCACAGAGCGAGGCTAAAATTACACAAACTCAAACTCGCGTATACAATTTAACACATGTTACACAGATCGATCGCATAGGAAAAGTTCATGTATAATGCGCCTCCTAGCGGAGCATATGGCGACTATTTAAGCTGTGCTTTCATTCTAATATACCATAATATATCCTGTACATGTATTGCATAAAGCAATGTATATTTTCCTAAACAGTGTTAAGCTCAACAAACAATTTTAACAAAGCCGTAGTTCATATACTATTATCAAAACATCGAAGATTGGCAATTTTAACTTCAGTATTGTTTATTTTCAAACTTTTCTTTTAATACTCGAAATTCAGCTCTCTAATTTGTTACACAGTTGTTGGACATGTTTGAGCAATGTTTTTTTATGATGAACATGTACATTTAAATATCTTGGCGTTTAAAATAAGGACGTCATCAGGTCACCGCCCGGCGTCAACAAAGTGCGAGTTTGTATTACGTCATGGCCGACTAATACATTTATTTCGTTATTATTTTAACTTATTAAAATTGAATTTATTTAAGTTTAATTCAAGATGTTTGCTTTAACAAAATTTAGGAAATGCTATGTAAATGGCTTAAAATAAGTATACATAACCATATATTTTTGGGCCTTTAACGACCATTAGATTTTAGCAGATTTTACTGATGCTTAGTACTGAAAATGCATGAAGAAGATCTAAACGTTTAATAATATGATGTTTTGACTCGAAAGCGTTTAAATCAAAGGCGAGATGTGGTTGGTACTTTTGTAAGTTTAATTTCATATTGCCTCAAACAGTTAATACCTGTTGCTCTGGTTTGACCATTATGTAGTTTAATTTTAATTGAATTGAAATGTATTCTTTGAATTTCTATTAATTAAAAGCCCCTAATGCCGTGAATTGTCCGGTTCAAAGCGGTGGCCCCAGATTTGTTCATGAGTGTGTGGTTGATATGCATTTGTGTTTTACGTCCATTTACTGGGTCGTATGGCATACTGTTAGGCTATTGGTTTTTATGCCCCCGGTAGGGTGGCTTATAGCAGTTGTACAGTCGGTCTGTGCGTCCGTCCGAAAACTTTAACATTGCAATATTGAAGGAGATAATTTCTATACGTGCCAAATGATAAATAGAAATTTTATTTCAAAGCGGCGCAGTAGGGGGCATTGTGTTTCTGACAAACACATCTCTTGTTTGCAATTAATATTGGGCCAGATGCTATTTTAATATGCATCTCCGGCTGATGCAGCTGAAGTTTCAATTTATATATGGGCCGCGCTCTGTAAAATGGGTGTAATGCGTGTGCGAATAGTGTCGTCCCATATTAGCTTGTGCAGTCGTGCAGGCTTATCAGGGACGACATTTCCGCTTTAATTGTAATTTTCGTTTAACGAAAGCCTAATCTTGACAAAAATCCACTTTAGGCGGAAAGTGTCGTCCATGATTAGCCTGTTCGAACTGCACAGGCTAATCTGTGACGCCACTTTACGCACATGCATTAAACCTCCTTTTCCCATAGCGAGGCTCGTATATATATATATATTTGGTTCAATAACTTCAATGCTTATTTACTCAAGTCTTCACTATTGAAGGCATGCTCCTCTCACTCGTCAAAAGCTTCTACAACATTTATATACCTATTTATTTAAGCTCGATTGCATAGAAAGTACTTAATACTTATTTGAAACGCTCGAGTCCGTTTCCTGGGACTAGAACCAGTACTTGTGTTTTTTTGGGTAGATCTAAAGAACGCTCGAACAATGGGGATCGAACCCGTGACCTTCCGGTCGCTAGGCGGAGACCATATCCATTACACCACGGCGACCTTGAATTCATATCATACAATGATCTCCGGAATACGCCATGCATTTTTTCTTGGTTATCACGTTATACCTCTTTTGCAGGTGACGGTCAGGTGGACGAAGAAGAATTCGAGGAGGACATGCATAAATATGTTGAAGGATGTTAAACTGGCGATGAACTATGCGTCCATAATTGTGTGAACGCTGCTTTAATACGATTAGCTCATACAGAATGTTTAATTATAACCAAATGTCTGCTTATTTCGAAATTATACTTAGACAAAAAATAGAAATGTTTGTAAAAAAACAAACAAGCCAAACTGCCGTGGTTACGTAAGAGATGCACATTTTGGACGAATAACATGATTAATATGTTTTATGTATTCTTATTTTCATGCTTTCATTATCAATCACGTTAATCGGTGTTTTGCAGTTTTATATATCAATCCTCATGCACATAAATTAATTTTAAGATTCTCATCCAGGATTTTACAAAAACCGGGTAAATTTATATTTTCATGCATTCTACCATCTTAACAATTTATGATTGTCGAGACCATATTGCGATATTTAAACTGATTAATAATTAATTGTTACGCGAACTTGCAAGTGTGTTACGTTGTTGTTGTTGTTGTTGTATCTATCTTTGCTATGATTAAATAAATATTTAGCTAAAAACTTCTGTTTCGGTTTCAACTGAAATGACTTAATATACCTCCCCACGCTTCTTTTGTCACGGAAATAGCAGCGATAAGCATAGCTAATTTCAAGCAAACAAACAGAAAAAAATGAACTACGCACGTGGACTGCACAGGCTAATCTGAGACGCCACTTTACGCACATGCATTAAACCTCCTTTTCCCATAGCGAGGCTCGTATATCTATATATTTGGTACAATAACTTCAATGCTGATTTACTCAAGTCTTCACTATTGAAGGCATGCTCCTCTCGCTCGTCAACAGCTTCTACAAGATTTATATACCTATTTATTTAAGCTCGATTGCACAGAAAGTACTTACTACTTATTTGAAACGCTCTTGAAACGCTCTCTCGAGTCCGTTTCCTGGGACTAGAACCAGTACTTGGTGTTGTTTGGTAGATCTTAAGAACGCTCCAACAATGGATCGAACCCGTGACCTTCCGGTCGCTAGGCGGATACCATAGCCATTACTCCACGGCGACCTTGACTTTAAATCAAACACTTATCTCCGGAATACGCCATGCATTTTTACTTGGTTATCACGTTATACCTCTATTGCAGGTGACGGTCTGGTGGACGAAGAAGAATTCAAGGAGGACATGCATAAATTAGTTGACGGATGTTAAACCCGCGATGAACTATGCGTCCATAATTGTGTGAAAGTTGCTTTGAAACGTTTAACTCATACAGAATGTTTAATTATAACCAAATGTCTGCTTATTTCGAAACTATACTTAGACAAAAAAATATATTTTGGTAAAAAAAAACAGCCAAACTGCCGTGGTTACGTAAGAGATGCACATTTTAGACGTATAACAAAATTTATATGTTTTGTGTATTCATATTTTCATGCTTTCATAATCCATGGACACGTTTCTATATATATGTATTTGATCAAATATATAAATAACGTTTTTTTTCATTTTTCATGACACATTTTGACAGTTGTTGCTAGCAGTAGGCTATGATTCAAGCATATATCCGTAATTAAAGTCAAATTCTACTTTGTATACACGCTTAACTGCATTTCAAATGAATAATATATAGTCTCACATAAGCCACTTAATCATTTGTGTTTTTTTTTTAAGATAAACACGCTTTCGTTATTTGCAAAGACACATTCTCACGTTAATCGGTGTTTTGCAGTTTTATATTTCAATGCTCATGCACAAAATTAGTTTTAAGATTCTCATCCTGGATTTTACAAAAACCGGGTAAATTTATACTTCCATGTATTATACCATCTTAACAATTTATGATTGTCGAGACCATTTTGCGTTATTTAAACTGATTAATAATTAATTGATACATGAACTGGCAAGTGTGTTACGTTGTTGTTGTTGTTGTTGTTGTTGTTGTTGTTATTGTTGTTGTATCTCTATCTTTGGTATGATTAAATAAATATTTAGCTAAACTTATGTTTCGGTCTCAACTGACATGATTTTATATACATCCCCACACTGCTTTGTCTCAGGAATAGCAGCCATAAGCAAAGCTTATTTCAAGAAAACAAACAGAAACAAATGACTGTGCACGTGGACATTGTATCTTGCAGACCGAGACTTATAGTGATGAAATGCGTAACGTTTTGAGCCAGGTTTTCCGAAGGAAAAAATGGTTATTAGATTGCTGAATGTCGGCGGGCGGGCGGGCGGAACATTTCCTGACCGGGCCATAACTATGTCGTTCATTGTGAGATTTTAAAATCATTAGGTATATTTGTTCACCATCATTAGACGGTGTGTCGCGCGAAGTAATTACGTCGATATCTCCAAGGTCAAGGTCACACTTTGAGTTCAAAGGTCAAAAATTGCCATAAATGAGCGTGTCCGGGCCATAACTATGTCGTTCATTGTGAGATTTTAAAATCAGTTGGCACATTTGTTCACCATCATTGGTCGGTGTGTCATGCGAAAGAATTACGTCAATATCGTCAAGGTTACAATAGAGAAAATAGATTGCATTTGATTGAATTTGACACAAGGGGGTAACTAGGGACAGTTGTCTCCCTTTATCAGTTTTTTTCTTTCAAATTGAAAACCTGGTTTTGTGACAATGTTGTCCCTTGTTTTTCAATAGTATGGGGAATGTAGAAGTAGTTCCATAAACTTTATATAATGGAATGCGGAAAACCCGATAACAACCCACCGACCGACCGACAGAGTGACTCAAATATATTGCCTGTCAAACATGGCTTGCGGTGGTATAAATATAAATGCACACACGGTTCCTATACTACGTGACTTTTTAAGATCTGTGTTGGGAGAATAAAGCGCGACCCAGTTAACATTTTTAAGGATGTCTTTTTAAATATTTCACCATTTTAATGGGATAAAGTGGAGAGCCCGCTCATTCGTGAGAGTTTTCTATAGGTATCCTGATGTTTTAACAAATCAGTATTGTTTCAGTAAAGTGCAACCGCGCGTTTGTAACACTGATCCGACATTGGTCTAACCGTTAAAACACTTTCCACTTTATCCCATTAAAAAATGGTGAAATTTTTAAAAAGACGTCCTTAAAAATGTTATCTCGGTCGAGCTTTATTCTCAAAACACAGATCTTAAAATGTCACGTGGTATAGGCACCGTGGATGCACATATATTGTTGAATAGTTTAATCAACTCTTTAATGTACATAATAAACACATAAACAATTACTGTTCATAATAAATCTGCAAAGCCCACAACTTGAGCTCTATTTAGTAACAATCGGGCTACTTGTGTACGACTAGCAGCTTATTACTTTGTGTAATGCTCTTTGTTCCTTTCGATGTACAATAAATTAAAAAAGTGTGATAAGGTTTATTTGCATGGGCCTGTTTCTTAACCAAACTAACTTATTTCCTCGGACTCCAACATTTACACCATACTCCTTTAAACTTATTCACTACAAATCAGTATCAACAAGAGCTCTACGATACCCCTGACGCCGCATGTAATATGTAAAAAGTAGAAGATAAAAAGTAACTCTTGGGCGCGAAGTAACTCTTGGGGCGCGGCCAGTTTTGACTGTGACCCTCCGCGTGTGGCCATATTTGACTCTAGCTAGGGGCATGCTTTTAACAAATTGTGTTGTGGAACAAAATGATATGTTACATATAAAATATCAAATCAGTGGCCGTGTGGATTCAGAAAAAATAGTTAAACTATTTTGCTATATGTGTCGTGTTCTGAGAAAACTGGGCATAATGCATGTGCGTAAAGTGTCGTCCCAGATTAGTTTGTGCAGTCCGCACAGGCTAATCAGGGACGACAATTTCCGCTTTTATGGAATCTTTCGTTTAAATGATGTCTCTTCTTAGCGAAAATCCAGTTTAGGCGGAAAGTGTCGTCCCTGATTAGCCTGTGCGGACTGCACAGGCTAATCTAGGACGACACTTACGCACAAGCATTTTGCCCAGTTTTCTCAAAACGCGACACGTCTTCATAACCTTGTGACATCCATGGTGTGGCCAGTGTTTACCACATTTGCATAATGTAACCCAACGCCTGAGGACTTCTATACGATGTATCACAGCAAATACAAAACATACTAATCTTATGGCTTCAGAGGGGCTCCTGTGCTAATTGTTTATATTAAAAATCATAAAGTCGTAGAAAATCTAAGTAGACAAATGGGTATAACTATTGAAATGTTTAATGTACGATGATTTAAATCGCACATGAACAGCTTTATGTTATACGAAACCATCCCTGCAAGAACAGGAGAACGCCTGCTCACAAGTGTGTGTCTACGGAAAGACGCACATACAGAAAGACCGACAGAAACTCAAACGGTCGCAAGTTCAGGCAGAGAGAGCAGTCAGACAGACAGACAGTCAAGACAGACGGACGGACGGACGGAATAACAGACACACATTAGTTGATATCTTCCCCAGAGTAAAGCAACTGAACNTACTTTATCATCGTTAAATTAATGTTTCCAAGTTCTTCGATAAAAAGATTTAACAAATCCTTAAATGCAATAATCCTCCACTATCAAATAGAGAACAGAAGACCAGTCATTGAACAAACCTATGTCATACTTCGTGCTCGTGTTGGCCAAAAATGAGGTTTTGGAGACATGGGAATGGACAAGGCAGGAGAATATGTGTTTGAAGCTGTGTAAACAGTTTACAGGCAGTTGCTTCCCTTGTTTCAGTGCCAGATCTGAACAGAAACGAATGGGGCAAGTGAATCATTTGTAAAGGATTGAACAGATATGCTACGTTAAGTAGGTATTTATGTGTGTTTATAATAAGATCATGGTCAGAGGGTAACATGTGCGTCAAAGGAACAATATATGCATTTTTGGTTAATGTTTCTACTTCATACAATATTTTGAGAAAAAAAAATGGCAAATAATAAGTATGTTTTATTAAATACTTGTAACAAATGAAAGCGCACTACACGGCAGTACAGAGGTAACTGTAATAGAAAAAGTTTATCCAAAAGAGTGTCAAGGCTTAATGTCACGGTTTATTGTCACTGTATCACACAAAAAATGCCATGCAATTGTATATACTTGTACAAATAAAGTAAGCACTAATATTCCCTTAAACAATCAAGTTTTTTATTATTTGGATAAGCGTTTCGTGGTTGTATTTTATAGCAATCGAATATACTCCTAAATGAAGATTCAATCTTGGCGCCAATCGTTATAGTGGGATCGCAGTATATTATCGACTGCAAAAAGAGGAAGTGAGTATAAATACGAATTTGTTGCGCCTACGATACACTACGATCCGATACGATCTGATACGATACGATACGATCCGATACGATCCGATACGATCCGACACGATCCGATACGATCCGAAACGATCCGATAAGATCCGATACGATATGATACAATCCGATACGATCCGATAAGATACGATTTGCTACGATCCGCTACGATCCGCTACGATCCGATACGATGATCCTGATTAAAAGAACGCAGTTTATCTTGTTAATCGATTAAATTGTTTAACCGTTCCAAATTTGTCCACGATTGCCAAGATCGGCTTAAAGCTCTTCTAATACATTATACGATCTGAAAGGATCATCAGGATAAGGTTTTTAAGACCACGATTCCAATCGTAGCGACCATTCGGATAAAGGGAACGTTGCATTCAGCAAGAAAATCACCACGTTCTTTAACGATATGTTGCAATTTCAACATTATATCGCCGATAATCATTTCAGTCTAAGAACAAATGTCAGTTACCATGTAATTAAGCATAAGTTATTTCAGCATCAATGCTACGCAACAGAAGGTCCTCGGTAGAAGTAAAACCGAAATCAGCAACACCTCCAACTCATCTATAAGCATCCCCACCACCGCAGGCATCAGTATCACCATAGTATCGTCACTAGAGCAACATAAGGCACATAAACATCACACCACCAACACCAGCATCGACAATCAACTAGATTTCGGAATGAAGCATGTTGTGTCTCCTATTGACTGTACGCCTTGGGAATGTTGCTGCAATATATGGCGTGTTCTGAGAAAACTGGACAAAATGAATGTGCGTAAAGTGTCATCCCAGATTAGCCTGTGCAGTCCGCACAGGCTAATCAGGGACGACACTTTCCGCCTTAATTGGATTTTGCTAAGAAGACACTTCATTTAAACGAAAAATGTCATAAAAGCCGAAATTGTCGTCCCTAATTAGCCTGTGTGGACTGCACAGGCTAATCTGGGACGACAATTTACGCACTAGCATTTTGCCCCGTTTTCTCAGAACACGCCACATATATGTTAAGATAATGGTAATCATTTGTAAACTATTATCGCCCAAAGCCACCATAGAAATACACTGGAAGAGATTGCTTCCATTCAAAGAGATGCTCGCATATAACAGACACCGGTGACTTTGACATTTGACATACTAGTTTTTTAAATCTACATTTAATACAATTACTCGTTAAAATCTTAATCGTTCTTTAGGTTCTTTATAGAGCAGGGCGGAAAGATTTTGTATGGCAGTATATCTTTTTGTTTGCAAACTTATTTAAATATTACCATATATAGGAATGTTAAGATTATTGTAGTGTCATCACATTCTATGTAAAGAATTCCTCCGACCACGCATGCTCCATGTTACCGATCTCAAGTGCATTCCTATTATTCGTTTTACTCTAGTTATTTCATTGGCTGAAATAGAGGTTTGCCTCGTGCGTCTGCCGTACCTGGGGATTACTCTATCAACCATTTGGGTGCAATTACGTAGGCGTTTGCCCGGGTACAATCCCGTATTCCATCGGGCTTCTTGCTATAAATTTAGACGCTGGAGAAGGAAAGGCAAAGGAGGTCTACAGTCACCGGTAGTTCTGCTTCGACGAGCGGTCTCAGTAATTCAACAGTCAAAGTCAACGCGTATTCAAACCAAAGGTAAAACTTTTAGATTGTTTTCTTGTTTCGCTTATAAATGATATTGTTTAATTTGTTAAATGCGAATTAGGTATGGAGAACATGTCGTTTAATTCAATTGTTTGTTATAACAAATATCTTGCTTTACTTGTGAAATAATTTAATAAGGATTTACATTAAATTATTAAATAAAGGCAACCGACGCAGAAAACATTTAAGGTCGCACACACTGGACTGTAAAAGATGAAAATCTTGTTAGGGACCTGTAATCATATGGATCTTTTTAATAAATTATTCATGTTATGAGAAAGTGCACATGTTGAATTAAGTATTAAACACATTTGATCATTTAGGGGAATGTATTAATAGTTAATTTTACATACCATATAACTTGCATACAATTTAAGACAGCGGTAGGTCATATATATTTTTGAAGCTGTACCAGGTCGTATTATTTTTTGACCATTTAATGTTTTTAAAGTCAGAATCAATTATTAAAGAGTAAATGCTTTACATTAAAAAATACAAATATGTGACGTATGTGTTTAGGAAATCAAATGGGAAGAAATGCATTTTCGGGTTTGTTTGTTTTTATAAAATAATAAATTTGCCGAGGCTGTATAATTTGACCCTGTTCTTGATGTATTCAATTGTTATGTCTGGAAAATATATGATATATAAATGAAACAAATACGCATATATAAATAGCGTGTGGTGCTTACTTGTTTTCATTCGCTTCCGAATCAAAGAGAAAATTGTGTGTTTTTGTTGATACGAAATGGGTTTCGATTCTCCACCCTGACATTTACATTTTTTCATTAATTATGTTTACCTCCTTATGATCACAAAGGATATGTTCACATGCACAACTGCGCATAATGCAATGTGGAACAAAATATTACTATAGAATATAATAATCATAAATGTCTTACTATCACAATAATTGCATATATGCCAATTAAGTAGAACGTAATTATTATAACACGATTACAATCCAATTCAGACCGGCTCCTAATGTCTAATTTGAAAGACTTTTTGAACTGCCAGCTTTCAAAAGGAAACTAAGTATGCTTATAATCTTTAAAAACCTGATAGTTTCCAACGAAAACCGAAAAAAGACAGACTTTCCCGAATGAAGCCGTATATACTTGAGTACACTCTATCAAGAATAATACGCTGTTATTTACTTGTATCTTAGCAAAAGTAATAGTATCAGTAAATGTGTATACATGTATATTTGAACGATTTGAAGGACAAATATGTTGTACGTGCTGATTCTTGCGATTGCCCTCACATGCGTCATGTGTGAAAAAAATGCCTTGGGCTTGGGTGCCAGAAAGAACAAGGACACCGACCACTAGGTCACTCTCGCCGTTGTTGGGAGCCCTACGTCCACACTGTCCATGGTGCCATTAATGATGCCGTTGATACCGTCAACAACGGTTTTAATGATGCCGTTGATACCATCAACAACGGTTTAATACCGTCAAAAACGGTTTTGATGGTGGTTGGTGGGGAATAAGAAAGAGAAGCACTGAGACTAGTTTAAATGAAGTTATGTTTTGGTAAATTATGCTTGTTTGTTTATTTGGACTTTTCGCCGTTTTCTACAGTATTTCAGTCAAATCACAGCGGTCAGATAACCTACTCGCATTTTCCTACGATATCTAGTCTCATAGTTTAAAGTACACATAAAGGTAACTTACAACTGCCCTACTTGAAATAAAGGTAGGGTGTTAATGGCCGTAGAAAGGCTATCATGACTTATCACCACATAAGTTATGTGGTCGCGCCGGGGATCAAACCCGCAATCCTCGGATCTGTAGTACAGCGCTCTAGCAACTGAGCTAGACTTAGTCAATTATGTCAAAACCTTAAAATCAAGCTTTGGTGCCTTGTGTAAATTGCACAATGTCTGCGATACATGACTCGGAAAGAAAGTCCAGAAACAGTCGAATAGTGTAAGAAAGGATTTTGTACAATGAAGACATTGGTATAGTAATGATAGTGTTTTTTTTATACGAATGAGTCTTCGTGTAAAACAATATTTAATACTGTCAATTATATATCCGAATATAACGAAATACACATACTACATATTTTCTGACCTTAATATAATTGTATAACATATTCTTGTATAAGTCAGTTGTTTAAAAAGTAAGTAACCGAATGGTAAAAAACAATAAATTCAAGACTGCTACATAACCTGATGATAACGATCAATTACAAAGACATCGCTTTGACGAGTGATCAAGAATTAAGGAAGATTACATATATGCATATCTAAAAGCAATGGTATTGTATTTAAAATTAAAAAAAAGGCAATCATTCCATCAAATTGTGTGCATGTTCGTGTAAACCTGCTTAAACATTAAACGTTGCAGGGGGAGAGGCAGCGTTTCAAAGTGACAATTCAAGCGGATCCGTGCGCTTTCAACATTTACGATGCAAACCAAGATAACGCGATAACAATGAATGAGCTCGTCGCGATTTTTGGAGACGGCGAAAAAACACGAGAATTGGGTGAGGCGCTTGACAAATCCGGTGAGTTAATCTGGTTTATGATTCAACCTCATATGAGTCTCGCTCTGCGAAAGGGGGTTAAATGCATGTGCGTAAAGTGTCGTCTCAGATTAGGATTTTATAGTATTTTTCGTTAAAAGGAAAACTTTTCTTCACAATAATCCAGTTAAGGCGAAAAGTTTCTTTTATACCTAATGATAAAATATGACATTTCTGCAGTGAAATAACAGCAGTGAAAAGAACAAAATTGTTCTTTTCACCGGTGAAAAGAACAAATGTTCGGAATTTCTTTTTCTATTTTTAGATTATCATATGAAGATGTACTTCCCTTGTTTATATCCTTGTTTATATTTTTGTCTATGATCACGAGTAAAATTAAATCGATTATCCACCGAATCCAACATATTTTCTTTTAATTTTATGCTTTTTTTTACCGTTTATTTACATTGTAAAAGAGTTAACTGAAGAATTTCCCTGGAATAATGACTTCATTTCGTACAAAATGACGTCAAAAATGACGTCATTTCAATGTATTGAGGCACGCCACGGGAGAGAGGGTCACTTTTCAGCGAAAGGGAAATTATAATTTATTATTTTCTTGAAAAAGGGGCATAAAAGAAACAGAAAAATTGTTCATGTCAGTGTAAGATCGTTTGTTATTTCACTCGTGATCATAGAAAAATAATATTTTCACTCGTGGCTGCGCCACTCGTGAAAATATATTTTCTATGATCACTCGTGAAATAACAAACGATAGTACACTGACATGAACAAAAATCCTCTATGTCTTTCCTGATTAGCCTGTGCGAACTACACAGGCTAATCTGGGACGACACTTTACGCACATGCAATAAACCCCCTTTTCACAGAGCGAGGCTTATATACTCAAACTCAAACTCTAATTCACACTTTAACACATGTTACACAGATCGGTCGCATTGGACTATTTCATGTATAACAATGCGCCTTCTAGCGGAACATATGTCGACTATTTAAAGGGACTGTAAACCACGAATGACGAAAAAAGAAAAGTTCTAAAATACCGTATTTTTTACAATTATTAGATTGTATTGATTAAAATATCACGACTGGTATATAACATTACTTGAAAAAAAAATGTTTTTTTTATTTTTACTTTATTTTTGTATTTATTTATTTTTACTGGGTATGCATACCAGGTAACTACAAATAACGCAAGTAGATTGATCATCATCGTCACGTGGTAACCCCAGGCATGCAAATTGTGCATGCGTAGTGAATTGTATATATTTTATATATAAAATGATCAATATACTTGCGTTATTTAAAGTGTGTATATCTTTATGTCACATATTTTCGCGATGTACTTTCGATTTCACATCACGAAATTGTATTACCGAATATACTGAAAATATGAACTTTTTTGAAGTAATGTAATATACCAGTCGTGATATTTTAATCAATATAAACTAATAATTGTAAAAAA
>VMBQ01001968.1:101899-152690 GCA_007657795.1 Dreissena rostriformis
TTATTATACCTCACTTTTATTCACAATGCTAAACTCCCATAGGCCATCGTGACATAGAAATACTGTCAGACCCAGCGGGAAAAAAAATACTGTCCAAAAAATACTGTCGCCCGCTACCTTAGCAATCACGTGCGGAATGATAAAACAATTATACTGTCTTATTCGCGCATGCATTTTGTTTGTGTTTACAAATTGTATGACGTCACATTGATTGTCCACATGAATGAAGTCGACGTCATTTTATTTTGATTTTTGTGGTGACGTCACGTTTTCGCGGAAAAGTTAAAGAAGTATAGTTAGATTCTTGTTTAATACAGTTTTCATGTATAACCTTACTAAATAAGTCGCGGATGACTTATAAATAAAATCGTGTTAGAATCGAAATAATCGACGTGTAAGCGTTGGTTATTGCGGTAATAACCAATGGGTTGTCGTTCCGATGCATGTTATCACAATAATAATAAAAAAAATGTTCATGGTTCATATAAATTGTTCATGTTTGAATAGTTTTTTCGGTATAATTAAATAAATATTACATGTCTGACAGGGTGACAGTAAATTTGTCAACTTTCGGAAAAATACTGTCAACCACGGCTTCGCCTCGGTTGACAGTATTTCCTCAAGTTGACAAATTTACTGTCACCCTGTCAGACATGTAATATTTATATATTATTATACCTCACTGGTATTCACAATGCTAAACTCCCATAGGCCATCGTGACATAGAAATACTGTCAGATCCAGCGGGAAAAAATTTACTGTCCAAAAAAAACTGTCGCCCGCTACCTTAGCAATCACGTGCGGAAGCGGGAAAAAATGTATTGTCCAAAAAATACTGTCGCCCGCTATCTTAGCAATCACGTGCGGAATGGTAAAAAATATACTGTCTCATTCGCGCATACATCTTGTTTATGTTTACAGATAAGTATGACGTCACATTGAATGTCCGCGCACTGTTTATAAATGAAGTCGACGTCATTTGATTTTGATTTTTGTGTTGACGTCACGTTTTCGCGGAATAGTAAAAGAGGTTAGGTTAATATAGTTCTCATTTATAACCTTTAAGTCGCGGATGGCTTATTAATAAAATCGTGTTAGAATCGAAATAATCGACGTGTACGCGTTGGTTATTGCGGTAATAACCAACGGTTTGTCGTTCCGATGCTTGTTATCACAATAAGAACAAAAAAAAATGTTCATGGTTCATATAAATTGTTCATGTTTGAATAGTTTTTTTGGTATCATAAAATAAATACTACATGTCTGACAGGGTGACAGTAAATTTGTCAACTTTCGGAAAAATACTGTCAACCACGGCTTCGCCTCGGTTGACAGTATTTTCTCAAGTTGACAAATTTACTGTCACCCTGTCAGACATGTAATATTTATATAATGTATGGAGGTGAATAAACGCTATAAATTAAAAAAATAAATAATATCCGAGCTTTTAATTCTATTGGTTGATTGATTTTGTATCAATTATTAATTCAATGATGTTCAGAGAATTGTGTGTCATGGAGTAGCAAGCTATCTGAACTGCGCAGGACTGTGTAGGTCCGTATTGAAAGGGTTACAACCTACCTGAACTGCGCGGGGCTGTGTGGGTCCGTATTGATTAAGCTTATTAGCTCTTCCGGCTTCTCTTTGCCACACCAAACCTAAAAAGGAAGCTACGCTTTCAATTTAACATATTAGTGATATTGCATGCTGTTTATTGTACGAATATTACTCAAAAAGGCTCATTTTACTACACAGATGAAAACATGAAGAAAACAATAATATTTAAAATGTTTTGCCATGGTATTTCCGGATTATTTGTTATGAAAAACTATGTGTAAATTATCTTAATGTATTAGTATTATAGCTACGTGCTTACAACATTTGTTCTAATAAGGTTAACAATGAGACTATGCATTTTTACTGAAGACCGTAATTGCTTAGTAAATAGGGTGTTCGATTGAAACCACTTTTGCGAAGTCCAATGTAAAAATCTTTTATTTATTATTAAACAGAGTGAAAGATACTCATACACCATTCCCTATTTGAGCGCATCTTTCAAGTTCGTTTTACCTGCGCAAAATTAAGGAAAAACAGCTGATTGTGTGTAAAGTTGACCCCTGGTAACAGCGGCTCCTCGTGACCCACTTCCTCCACCCACTTCCGGTACGCCTGAACGAGAATTCTTTTGTAAGTTTTGATATAGACGAAAACTGTGCGTTAACATGAATTAGTGACCCCTTTGTATTCGCATTCATGACCATGGCAGACATGGAGTATGGACAAAAGTTTTATTCAATAAATAGAACTTAAGGAATGTCGCTGATGTTTAAATAGTGATAACCGATTATCTTTATCATTGAACTATCGGCGTTAAAGCTGGAGTCAGGTCAAATGACGTCATAACATCTAAAATCCATTCCGAAATTATGTTTTACATGAACCGTAAACAAGTACGCTTTTTTCGGTTATACAAAAATGCTAAATTGTACGGGGATTTAAGCATGAGCTAAAATGCATGTTCATAAAATACTCATAGAGACTAGCGGCGCGATGACGTTTTACGTCAAGGTTCACCTACACGGAAGCTCTGTTTGAGGCCGCCATTGTCGGCGATGTTCTCACCAAGAGTGTTCAGTCCATTCACCTACAAGGGAACGTAATCCAGTTTCAATAAATCCGAATAGACATTTATATTCAAGATAATATACAAGTGACTTAATCAAGTAAGATATTTTTCAAAGCGCATTCCATGGTTGCAGTTTACTAATTCAAAGATTGAATAGTTCGTTCCTATGAATATCAATTGATTATTATAAAAAACAAAGGTGCGCCGAGGATGATTTATAAGTATGTACGATGCGAAACCATTTAGATGTTTATAAAACATATTAACTGTATAGAGACAATTTTGTTCTGTCAGTTAAAAACACTTTCAATAATAACTGCATACAACGGCAAAGCTCACGTACGTTTAATCCCACATCGGGCACTTTAAAGTTGCCATATTGGTCGACGATGCACTGCGACTTCTTATGGAAGTTCTCAAGTATTGAGGTGTCCCACCAGTTGCGAAGGTTCCCGTCCTTGTCGTAGCGGCTCCCTGTACAAACACGTGTATTGCGTTAGAATGACAATTTGATCATCGTTCTGAGAAAACTGGGCTTAATGCATCTGCGCAAAGTGTCGTACCGGATTAGCCTTTGCAGTCCGCACAGGCTAATCAGGAACGAAACTTTCCACATTAATAGGATTTTCGCAAAGAGACTTCCTTCAAACGAAAACTACCATACAAGCGGAAAGCACAGGCTCATCTGGGACGACATTTTATGCACATGAATCAAGCCCCGTTTTCACAGACCGATGCCCAAATGACTTTTTCAGCTAACATTTGAATGTAGCTTCCGTGATAACAAATATGCACTGAACAAACCGTACATCTCACCAACACGTGTACAGCTTGACCACGATAGTAACCATCCAACCAAGCTACCACGTGTATTTTGTTACCATGACAACAATTGTGAATTCAACCCACACACAAAACAATTGAGTGGAAGTGAAATGTGTTTTGTTGCCATTTTGCAGGTAATATAATATACTGCAAATTCTCACTTGAATACAATTATAACATCTCTTTTTAAAACCTGTTACGAGTAAAGCCGTATACACATTATTGCTTGATGTTTTATGGACATAAATAACGGCCAGTATACCTTGATCGTCGAAGCCATGTGTTATTTCATGGCCAATGACAACACCAATACCCCCGTAATTCATAGATCTGCAAAGAAAGTAGATACATTCATATATTTCACTGTAAAATATTCCAGAAAAAGTTCTAAAGTATTATTGCCTTAAACTAGTATATATTTACATTTTCAATAACTGTGCAAGAATAAGAGAATACAGATTAATTGTTCTTATATACGATTGGAACTGATGTCATCTTATATTAAATTAAAACAATACAAACAACTGCACTTGTAAAATGTTTAATTACGCAGTTGGTAAAAGATAATCTTTGATAAAATGATACTTGATAAGTAACTTCAATTGCCCTGATCATGTTTTGTCCAACTGATGCCTCTGGTACATACGTTGGGCAAATGTCAGTGCGTCTATGAAACACTTATTTAACAGCATAACCATGTATTATCAGAATAGCCCGACGTTACAGTATAGCGTGGCTTACCTTGGTTGGTCTTTCTGGTAGAAAGGGGGCTGGAAAATCCCGGCCGGAAATTCTGAAATATATAATTGCAAATTACATGCGAACATAAGTATCGATCCATAGGTATGTGCTTGTGGTATATGAGCTTCGTATTGTCTTAGGATGCCAGTTATCATCGTATCCTTACATCATCCAATAGCGAATTCGATGTCTAAGAACAATGAACATTTCATAGATTTACCAGAGCATCATAAAACTGAGGCGTGCCTTCAAGTACTGATAGTCCGGTGAGTGTGTATACATGAATATGGTAAAACTAGAAACAGTGAATACCTTGTTGAGCTTAAAATGCTCTCCTTATTAATCAACCCCAGATATAACAGCTGTATGCTAAGCCCATCGTCCATTCCATTTGCTTTATTGCATTAAAAGTTTAATGTTTCTACATTTTAACAAACCGGTTTGTATCTGACAACTAAATATTCCATAGTAAAGAAAAAAATAGTTAGCAGGGGTGTAAATGTGAAATACGCCACATTTCCATACAAACATTCGTTGTTAAATTGACAATAAACAAATGAAAATAGTGCCAAAAACTTTGAAAATATCGTTCGTATTGAAATGGCAGAATGTGTCGTCTGGTCATTTCGTCTGTTTATGTTAGGCGTTTACTGTTAAGATTGACCGTTGTCTGGTCGCATTGACCGGTGTCTTATCATGTTGACTAGATAGCGCGTGGAAAAAGTTCAATACGAATGTTCATTTGGGTGTAAACATTTCGGTGTATCGATGTTATACTGTAAAAAAGCGGTTTTTGTTCTGATTCTAAAGCCGCCATGGTTCAATGCATACGCACCAGAACGCAGAAAAACAAATTTTGTATAACAAAAAATATCCATTGATTCCATTCCAAATAATATATTTTTTGCAAATAATAGTTTAATCTTGACACTTTAACTTACGGATGTTATTCAGAAGGAAGCTGTACGCAGCGTTGACGTCGGTGGGAGGGTCAGACCACCTGAAAGACGTCACCAAACTGGTTGAGGTATGGATTGATTAATGCAAGTTGGGATAACCGAGTGGTAAACTATTTTGACACAAAGGGACCAGTGTTATGTCTTATAATAGACCTTACACCAAATTTAAGATGTGAATGAATTTTTAGCTTATTAGTCATACCAAATAGGCATTTATGAAGTGTATATATTAAAATAACATTAACTAATATTTTCACTTATGAAATAAGCAGCGAGATATAAGCCGGGTATTCTCAGAAAGGTTGAGGTGTCCGGTCAGGCCAATGTCAGGACTTTGTATTCGCCTCACCCATTCTTGTTGTAGGGCATCCTCAGCAGTCCAAGGTCCCCGATGCCCCACCTGTGGAGGTTGCCGAGAACGTTCTGGAAATACTCGGTACTGTTGACCTCCACCTGGTACGGAAACACAGCACAGTTCAGAACATAACAGCCACATGGCATGAGAACCAGGGCAGTTCAGAACATAACATCCACAGGGTATGAGAAAGAGGACAGTTCAGTACATAACAGTCACCTGGCATGAGAACCAAGACAGTTCAGAACATAACATCCACAGCGCACGAGAAACAGGAAAGTTCAGAACATAACAGCCACCTGACAATAAAAACAGGACAGTTCAGAACATAACAGCCACCTTGCAAGAAAAACATGACAGTTAAGAACATAACAGCCACTTGGCACGAGAAACAATACAGTTCAATACATAACAGCCACCTGACACGAAAAACAGGACAGTTCAAAACATAGAAGCCACCGGGCACGACAAACAGGACAGTTCAATACATAACAGCCACCTGGTACGAAAAACAGGACAGTTCAGAACATAACAGCCACCTGGCAAGAAAACAGGACAGTTCAGAACATAACAGCCACCTGGCACGAGAGACACAGTTCAGAACATAACAGCCACCGGGCACGAAAAACAGGACAGGTCAGAACAAAACAGCCACTTAGCAAGAAAAACAGGACAGTTCAGAACAAACATCCACCTGACACGAGAAACAGGACAGTTCAATACATAACAGTCACCTGGCATGAGACACAGGCCTGTTCAATACATAACATCCATCTGGCACTAGAAACAGGACTGTTCAGAACATAACATCCATCTGGCACAAGAAACAGGACAGTTCAGTACATAACAGCAACCTTGCCCGAGAAACAGGACAGTTCAGTACATAACAGCCACTTTGCACGAGCAACAGGACAGTTCAATACATAACAGCCACCTGGCATGAAAAACAGGACAGTTCAGAACATAGAAGACACCTGGCACGAGAAACAGGACAGTTCAGAACATAACAGCCACCTGGCACTTAACACAGAACAGTTCAGAACATAACAGCCACCTGGCAAGAAAACAGGACAGAACATAACATTCACCTGGCACGAGAAACAGGACAGTTCAGAACATAACAGCCACCGGGCACGAAAAACCGGACAGTTCAGAACATAACAGCCACCTGGCAAGAAAAACAGGACAGTTCAGAACATAACATCCACCTGACACGAGAAACAGGACAGTTCATTACATAACAGTCACCTGGCATGAGACACAAGACTGTTCAATACATAACATCCATCTGGCACTAGAAACAGGACTGTTCAGAACATAACATACATCTGGCACAAGAAACAGGACAGTTCAGTACATAACAGTAACCTTGCACGAGAAACAGGACAGTTCAGTACATAACAGTCACCTGGCATGAGACACAGGACTGTTCAATACATAACAGCCATCTGGCACGAGAAACAGGATATTTCAGTACATAACAGTCACCTTGCGCGATAAACAGGACAGTTCAGTGCGTAACAGTCACCTGGCATGAGAAACAGGACAGTTCAGAACATAGCATCCACATTGCACGAGAAACAGGACAGTTCAGAACATAACAGCCATCTGGCTCGAGAAAAAGGACAGTTCAGAACATAACAGCCATCTGGCACGAGAAACAGGACAGTTCAGTTCATACCAGCCACCTTGCATGAGAAACAGTACAGTACAGAACATAAAATCCACCTGACACCAGAAACAGGACAGTTCAGAACATAATATACACCTTGCATGAGAAACAGGACAGTTCAGAACATAACACCCACCTTACAAGAGAAGCAGGACAGTTCAGTTCATAACAGCCACCTGGCATGAGAAACAGGACAGTTCAGAACATAACAGCCATCTGGCACGAGAAACAGAACAGTTCAGTACATACCAGCCACCTTGCACGAGAAACAGAACAGTTCAGTACATAACAGTCACCGGGCATGAGAGACAGGACAGTTCAAAACATAACAGCCACCTGGCACGAGAAACAGGAAAGTTCATTACATAACAGTCACCTGGCATGAGAAACAGGACAGTTCATAACATAACAGTCACCTGGCATGAGAAACAGGACAGTTCATAACTTAACAGTCACCTGGCATAAGAAACAGGACGGTTCAATACATAACATCCACGCTGCATGAGAAACAGGACAGTTTAGTACATAACAGTCACCTGGCATGAGAAACAGGACTGTTCAGAACATAACATCCACATAGCAAGAGAAACAGAACAGTTCAGCACATAACAGCCACCTGGCACGAGAAACAGGACAGCACAGAACATAACAGCCATCTGGCACGAGAAACAGGACAGTTCAGTACATACCAGCCACCTTGCACGAGAAACAGAACAGTTCAGTACATACCAGCCACCTTGCACGAGAAACAGAACAGTTCAGTACATACCAGCCACCTTGCACAAGAAACAAAACAGTTCAGAACATAACAGCCACATGACACGTGAAACAGGACATTTCATAACATAACAGCCACCTGACACGAGAAACAGGACAGTTCAGAACACAACAGCCACCTGGTACGAGAAACAGGACCGTTCAGATCATAACATCCAGCTTGCACGAGAAACAGGACAGTCCAGAACATAACAGCCACTTGGCAGGAGAAACAGGACAGTTAAGAGCATAACAGCCATTTGGCACGAGAAACAGGACAGTCCAGAACATAACAGCCACTTGGCAGGAGAAACAGGACAGTTGAGAACATAACAGCCATTTGGCACGAGAAACAGGACAGTCCAGAAAATAACAGCCACTTGGCAGGAGAAACATGACAGTTAAGAACATAACATCCACCTGGCACGAGAAACAAGACAGTTCAGAACATAACAGCCACCTGGAACGAGAAACAGGACAGTTCAGAACATACCAGCCACCTGAAACGATAAACAGGACAGTCCAGAAAATAACAGCCACCTGACACGAGAAACAGGACAGTTCAGAACATAACAGCCACCTGGCACGAGAAACAGAACAGTTGAGAACATAACAGCAACACGACACGTGAAACAGAACAATTCATAACATAACAGAGCCGCGTTCTGGGGAAAGTTGACTTAATGCATGTGCGTAAAATATCATTCCAGATTAGGCTATGCACTCCACACTGTATTTCAGGGACGACATTGTACGCTCTTATGGGATTTTCGTTAAAAGGAGGTCTCTTCTAAAAGAAAAGCCAGTGTATGCCGAAAGTGTCGTCCCTGATAAGCCTGTGCGGACGCACACGCATTAAGCACAGTGTTCCCAAAACAAGGCTCTTACAGATCATGATGTTTGATAAGTGTTTTAATTTCCTTTAGCATTATAAAATAAAGATTATAATGCGTTTCTTTTTCGTATGACAAATATTCAATATAATGCTAGTATCAGTCGTATCGGTCGCGTAAAGGCATATCGCAGAAAGTAATGACTTACATCCGAGTAGAGGTCGTTCAGATTGTCTTGATTCAAAATGTTGTCTGCGTACCCGATCCACTCCTGCATGTAGTCCGACTAGAACGGGGGATACAAAACATGAGCACTTGTTCGTTAAACATCACGATCGTTCTACAGAAAGCTAATGAACAATTGGCTTGCATATACATGTATTCAAACATTTGAAAATATGTTTGAGTCTCATTCTGTGAAAACGGAGCTTAATGAATGTGCCTGCACAGGCTAATCACTTTCCGTATTAATAGATTATTTTTGTTAAAATGAAGTCTCTTTAAACGAAAATTCACTATAGACAGAAAGTGCCGTCCCTGATTAGCCTGTGCGGACTGCACATGATAAACTGGTTCGACACCTTACGCACATGCATTAAGCCCCATTTTCCCAGAGCGTGGCTCATTTCTTTTTACAATTAATATGTAATACGAGTTTCGTATGTCTTGCTTCGATAAGCGTCATCACAGTTTTAAGAACCTGCGCCCAAATGCATCAACTTATTCTCAGACTTGAGTATAAGAATTAAAAAAATATTCTTACAACTGTTATATTCCAAATATTCTTTAATGTTGAGCCTTTCTTGAAATGTGACATCTAAAATAACATCATTCTTCATATACAACAGGGTGCTTATGACATTAGCACCTTTGATAGCATGCATCTATTCGAACTCTTAAGTTATGTTTCTTGATTCTAAGTCTATTATTGATACTTTAGTCTAAGAATTGGTTCGTGAATATGAGTTTTTTTATTTAGATAAGTGCATGGCAATAACAGGATTGAGTCTACGATTATCTGAGCCTCGTCTGGACAAACTGGGCTTAATGCATATGCGTAACCTGCAGTCCGCACAGGCTTATCAGAGACGACACTTACCCCTTTTATGGCATTATTCGTTTAAACGGGGTCTCTTCTAAACAAAAATCCAGTCTAGGCGGAAAGTGTCGTTCCTGAATAGCCTGTGCGGAGTGGGACGTCACTTTACGCACATGCATTAAGCCCGGTTTTCCCATACTTAGGCTCATTTGGTGAATACCTTCTCCTTGGCTTGCTTTCTTGTCGCCTCGTCCATCCACTCTTGTTCAAGCAGGATCTGAGTGAACGCGTCACGGATGCCGTGGATCATGTCCAACGCCTGCAACAGGACAGGGCGATGACAGTGTTATCTTCTCTAAACATTTTTGGGACTTTAATTTAATTACTTCTGAGTTCGCTAGATTTAAGAAACCTCCACTAATCTGGGATGCAAACCAGGTTGACCAATGCTAAGTTTTCAAAGTCGTTCAATAAAAATTGCATACCAGATCAACTATAATTCCTTGATTGAAACCACCAATGAAAGCTGTCAGCGTTGTTAGTACATGCGAATTTCGATCGATGTGTTTCCGAAATTGTACAGATCTCAATAACAACTATTAACATTATATATCGCTGAGTCGTTTGTATACTAGTATTTTAGTGCCACCCTTTGTTCTGACATTGCCATTGTTTTGAATAGTGTGCAAAGTTCGAAATAAATTTAGTTCCTGACTTGCAATTATGAATATAGAAAATTGTAACTAACGACGATCCTGAGATTTTGGAAGTTAATGGTAAAAAAGTACTTCAACCCTTTACTAATTATATACATGAAATTTTATTTCACTAAATGGCAAAATGAAAAACAGATCCAACCTGGCGAACGCATAAAAAGCACACACAAGCACACAAGTACTCGCACACACATGTATACAAACACCATACGCACACAACCATATGCATGCCGACAAGCGCACATGCGCACCCAAGCAAACCACGCACACAAGCACAAGCATGCGCACATATAATCAAACGCACATTCACATACGCACTTACCGTTCCTTTTGCCGCTTCGTCAAAGGCCTCTCGCACGTAGAGGCTCCCTACCGCCTGACCCAGTTGAAGTATAGTGTAACCCATACAGCTCTTCCATTTGGCTTCCTGTGCGTTTTGCCCGTACATGACCTAGAAACGGTAGTTATATAATTTCAATACATTGGGCTAAAAGTTTAGTTGAATCACGAATTATTTAAATTGTTTTAAAAATAACATATAAACTGCTGTTAGTAAGTGATGTATGTATACAAGTGTAATATTAAACATATAAAGTTTAAAATTGATTTTTGAATAACGAATACATTTCAAGCGAATCATATGTAATAAATAATAATTGCATTTCAGTTTGCTTTTTTTAAAGCGGAAAACAAAGATATACATGTACTGTATTAAGCCTGTTATGGACCGGGTATATTCACGTTCACTAAAGAGTACAGTTGATACAATCCCCTTGCAAATATAGTTGAAGACACTTTTATATTGGCCTCGAGAATGATCGCACGCACAGGGACATTACTGCCAGAGATCTTTGCCTTATAATTGATAGATCTTCGAATAAAACGAAATGCTGTACTGCATACGTATGTGCGTATGCGGTAAAGTAATATTCCGCTTATGCTTACTGGATACCACTGAACTTGAATGAAAACTAATAAAATCAAATCAAACATGAAGGAAAATATTTCCGCACCTTGTTGTACTCCCCTATGATGTCCTGAAACGTCTGGTTCAGATTTCGGGCTCGATTCTGAATGATCCGCCACACCATGTAGTTTGCTATTGTCCTGAAACCAACAATAGGTAATAAGTATGTAGAGACAAATCTGGAGTTACAATGTCAGCATATGTCCCAATGTCGCACGACGCGGCTAAATTTAAATTGAAACGTATTGCTGGTTTGATTTGATGTTAGATGTCTTATATTGTTTGGGGAAAAACTATGGACCAACTGTAAGGATTTGGCGCAATAAAATAGGTTTAATCTCCGTACTGTGTTTATTTGCTGTGGCCGTTTTGATTCAAATTACGATGCGGTTAATTTGTATTTGCACTTAAATGTATTTTGAATACAAAGGGATCAGGTGTGAGGTTTCGGCGCCATAAAAAATGCTAAATACTAAACTTTGCATGGAGTTCTCGTAGGCGGTGCCCTTACTTGTATTCATTTTTTGTGGTGCTGTTCACTGGCTTTTATCATGCGTCTTAGTGTTGCCATGCGTCTTAATTTTTCCACGACTCTTAGTGGTCCATTTGTCTTAGTGGTCCATGTGTCTTAGTATTGACATGTGTCTAAGAGTTGACATGTGTCCTAGTGTTGCCGTGTGTCTTAGTGTTCCATGTGTCTTAGTGTTCCATCTGTCTTAGTATTGACATGTGTCTAAGAGTTGAAATGTGTCCTAGTGTTGTCATGTGTCTTAGTGTTGACATGTGTCTTAGTGCTGACATGTGTCTTAGTGTTCCATGTGTCTAAGTGTTGTCATGCGTCATAATTTTTCCACGACTCTTAGTGGTCCATTTGTCTTAGTGGTCCATGTGTCTTAGTATTGACATGTGTCTAAGAGTTGAAATGTGTCCTAGTGTTGTCATGTGTCTTAGTGTTCCATGTGTCTTAGTGCTGACATGTGTCTTAGTGTTCCATGTGTCCTAGTGTTGTCATATGTCTTAGTATTGAAATGTGTCTTAGTGCTGACATGTGTCTTAGTGTTGTCATGTGTCTTTAACTTGCCATGTGTCTTAGTGGTGTCATGTGTCTTAGGGTTTGGTATTCGGACCCTTGCTATAAATAAATGCCATCACTTGGTCAGAAGATTTCCCCCTTGCTGATGCAGTTGAAATTCCATTGTGTTAATATACATTGTATTTGGCAGTTGCTTCGTTCTTTCTCACATATATAAACATTAAAAATGCAACAATTTAACCAGTTCATCGGTTAACCCACCGAACGGTCGTTTAACCTGTCAGATTTTCTTGTAAATGTTTATCTGGTACTTTTTATGTTTTTCATGAAAGGAAGTATATTATGAATGTTATTTTGGAAGGCTGCAACACAATGATTGTTAATATTGAACACATGTTGACATAGGCTTACCTTTTTGGAAACCTCTGCACCAAACCAAGCACCGTTTCGTAATATTTGACGGATCGTATCAGGACCGGTTCATCATCTTCAATCGTCACGTTACCGTCGCCCAAATCAAACACTCCCCGAGTGAAGTTGGTCCAGTTGAACTGTATACAAAGTATAGACAATTAATAAGTCAGTCGTACACCAGTTGAATAGTCAACAGAACGTCATTTAAAGTCGCAGAACATTTATGTTTTTAACATAGAGACAAAACAGATGTCTTGTGTGGTTAAAAAAGGTATTTTTTCAGCAAAGAGTTCTGGATCGCAATAAAATCATATATATGTTTCTACTGAAAAAAACAACAACAATGTGACTGTCAATAGACTCAATACCCTAAAACAAACTCACAAATATGTGTCGTGTTCTGAGAAAACTGGGCAAAATGCTTGTGCGTAAAGTGTCATCCCAGATTAGCCTGTGCAGTCCGCACAGGCTAATCAGGGACGACACTTTCCGCTTAAATTGGATTTTTGCTACGAAGAGACTTCATTTAGACGAAAAATTCCATAAAAACGGAAATTGTCGTCCCTGATTAGCCTGTGCGGACTGCACAGGCTAATCGGGGATGACAATTTACGCACAAGCATTTTGCCCAGTTTTCTCAGAACACGACACATATATGCAAAGAATGTCACGAATCGCTTTTACAGTGACATATACAACAAAATCGTTGAAACCTTGATTTCACATTTGAGCCTAGTTCTGTGAAAACTGGGCTAAATGCATGTGCGTAAGGTGTCGTCCCAGATAAGCCTATGCAGTCCGCACATGCCAATCAAGGACAACACTTTCCGCCTACACTGGATTTTCGCTAAGAAGAGACTTCCTTTATACGAAAAAATCCATAAAAACGGAAAATGTTGTCCCTGATTAGAATGTGTGGACTGCACAGGCTAATCTGGGATGACACTTTACGCATATGCATTAAGCGCAGTTTCCCAGAGCGAGGCTTAATTATACAACACTTTGTTGTACCGTCTTGTCGCAAGTACAAGAGCTGACCTTCCTTATATTCGATTAAGCCTTACATGCAGAAATCTGTTTCGGTATCGTACCTCAAAATAATGAAGTTTCTTGCCATAACACAATGTGTGGTTATTTTTTAAGTAAAACACACAATTATTAGAAAAAACCATTCAGTTATGTCAGCACGTTGATGTCTCGTGTGCATACCTGTATAGGGTCGTGGGGTCCGGGTTGGGTGAAGTTTACCGCCATCATATCCAGGGTGAGGCGGTTGTACGTGGCGTACGAGTCCCTCATCTCCTCTTGAGTCAGCGAGATCTGTATTTAACGGAACACAGATTATCAGGTCTTTGAATAATGTCTTAAGTGTTTTAAAGTCTTATTTAAAGACTTCTTTTATTAAACCCCACCCGCAAGCCCTGCCCCCTCCGATCGAACCCACCAATAAATACTTAACGATGTTTTCTAATCCTGTGTTCTGTCACCCCTCTGTGGTCACAGTTCATCAACCCGTATAAGTGGCGATTAATGGAGAGGAAAAGGTGCCGTTGTCTAGTAAACTGAGAGAAAGGTGCTAGATAAATATTAGATATTTTATGGTGGATAAATACACTTAATGGATTATCCGATGGAGAGGGCAGCCATTAGTTAAATTACGTGTGAATGGATTTTTTCACGTTAACCAGATTTGTTGTACTACATTTTGTTTCTTGCCTCATCGCGTAAATCAGCTGAACGGCGGCTCAATCAAGCGAGCCAATATCGATAACAACAGCTATCAATATATTAGATTATTAAATTCTAACCGAATACCTACATTAGCTATGGCTATTTCGAAATCCACGGCGTCCCGAATTTCCGCTTCCGCCGTCGAGATGTTGGCGCCAAACACTATAGCGATGTCACGCGCTAACGTAATATAGGCCTCCAGCAAGGGTCGGTAGCGTGATTGAAGGTAATACTCCCTGCTGGGCATGCCGAATTCTTGCTGACTAAACTGTGAACACACAATTTAGACATCGTTGATTTTTATCAAATACTGAAATTTTTAGAACCATTTGCCGCCAATTAAGAACAATATTTCGTAAAGGTTTAGATAATAATATAGTATATATACTACTTTTGTTCAATTTGAGTATCGTACAGTTTATTATCTGGATAATTGTTGGCATATGCAGAATACGCATCAAAGAGACCGTATTCATGTTAATCTCCATTGACCACGTACTCACGCTGATAATGTGCTGGGTGGAATTCATGTCATCCACCTCGACCCCCATGTCGATGAGCACTTTGTTGTTGTACTTCCGCAGGGTCGTTATCAGGCGGGCAAGGTCAAAGTGCTCCTCTCGCCAGCCACCTCCGGGCTTGTCCCCTAAGATAGGCCAGCCCCCAAGCTCATCCAATAAGGGGATAGCCGGCTCGATCCCTTTTTTGTCAATAAGATCTGCAACAAAACAGACCCAGTAGCGCGTTACCTTTGCTTTATAAAACTTGTGAACCGTTGGTACGTTTTGTGCGAGCAGGTTAGCGCTTTGATTGGTACACGAGTTTTCACCAGTTTGAGTTTGGTGCTGAGCTGTGAGGAGTCCTCAGGGTACCAAGGTACACATTTGAAAAAAGTTGAGCCGCGTTCAGAGAAAACCGGGCTAAATGCAAGTGCGTAAAGTTTTGTCCCAGATTAGCCTGTAAAGCCCGCACAGGCTGATCACGGACGAAACATTTCGTTTTCATCGTATTTCTCGTTTAAAGGAAGTCTCTTTTAAGCGAACCTTCAGTTTAGGCGGAAAGTGTCGTCCCTGATTAGCCTATGCGGACTGCACAGGCTAATCAGGGACGAGACATTACGCATATGCATTTAGTCCGGTTTTCCCAAAGCGCGGCTCAATTCATTTTAATAAACTTTATAGTTAACATTCGAATTTATTGTGTACTTTCTCGAGTCTGATAAGATAATAATTATGGACCATAAGGTATAAGTGCTGCCTGTGGCACACTCTGGGTAGGTCCCCACATTAGGCAGCCTCAAGCGAGGAATGATCTTATTGACCTCGACATGCACACAGTTTTCTTCGGCTGGAATGTTTTCTTGTTTGCGACTTCTGACAACATCCGCGCATAGATTTGACTGGTTGTGTCAGGAATAATCCCGATTGGACAGTGTTTAAGACGATACTCGACAGGCCAACGATAAGAACGCGGGAACACGACCGTTTGATGACGAAACGCGAAAGTGCGATTACGAAACCATGATGCTACGATGACGAATACACTATACTGCGATAAAACGTCACGTTATCGTCATCATGATGTTGTACAATGGCGTTATCGTCATCGCACCGTCGCGTTAGCGTTATCGAAAGTAACCGTTGCAAGGAGTCTTCTCGCCAAAATCATCACAATGGGGTAAAATTCTTGTAACGCATTCACCGATATACTTTTACAAAATCAGCGTTGTCAAGTGACGTGTGTATCTTCGCTGCTTGTGTATTTTACAAATAATTATAAATAAACATGCAATAGAGGGGACGAGCACTGCAGTTACTTGCCCTTGTTGACGCAGGACGCATACAGGTCCTTGGCCTTCTGGATGGCTGTGGCGTTCGGATCGAGATTGGGCTTCTCCAGCAGGTCTGAAAACAACAGTGTTAGTATGGGATTTACATGTACGTTTAATTTGGCCGCGTCCTGGAAAAAAAGTACTGAATGAATGTGCGTAAAGTGTCGTCCCAGATTATCCTTTGAAGCCCGCACAGGTTACTCAGTCACGACACTTTCCGTTATTACGGTTTATTCGTTAAAAGGAAGTCTCTTCTTACCGAGCATCTAGTGTAGGTGGAAAGTATTGTCCTGATTATCCTGTGCGGATTGCATAGCATAATCTCCAATGACACTTTACGCACATGAATAACGCCCAGTTGAACCAGAACGAGGCTCAATTTACAAAGATCAGTATAACCGCCCTCATCAGTAACATCATTTTAAATTAAAATGAGCATTTTAACACATGGCTATTAATTTACGCGAAGGTAAATGCAGAGTCTCCTTGTATATCTAAACATTACTGAAGCAAATAGACGTGTGGCCTGCTGAATCTGTTATACAACAATAAGAAAACATAACAACAAAGAAGAGCCCACTAACATTTGCACGTGTACTGCACGTTATCTCTCACGATCCTCCAGACGTCAATATTGGCGCTGTCGTCTGGTATCACGTGACTCTTAAGAAAGCCTCCGCACGCGAACCTGTAGAAGTTGTTGCAGGGGTCCTCGCTGGCGTCGATCGAATCCAACACCCTCGCGGCTGCGAGAAAAGTATGAAAATTAATTAAAATTTCGCGAATATACACTTTCAACTAAAGTTACAAAGAACCTGACCATATACGCTATAAACAAAAGTTCGTATTACGACAATGGCATATTGTGGATTTATTTCGTTTTGTTATTGTTTTGTTGTTTTATTTCATTGTATTTTTGTTTATTAGTCTTCGTTTGTTTTATTATGTGGGGTTTTCGCGGGAGGGGAGGTTTAGATGAAGGGGGTCGATTTAAATTTTATCTAAAATCAAATGTGACAACACATTAAAATACGAAATGGAAACATGTGCGGTATTTATTTAAGTTAGTATATTTGTTACACGTAAATACCTGCGCGGGTACATCCTTCCGTTAAGCACACTTTCTGATCTGAAATTAAACATCATAGAGAAATTACAACTTTTTATTAATTTTTTTTTGTTTAATTTTTTTATTTATCTGGAAACAAAGTACCGTTATACGAATACATTCTTTATTATTTACCCATTTTTAAATGAACTTCGTACTACAGATATAGCATAGGCGTGTTCCGGGTAAATCCAGTACGTGATATAAAAATAACGCTGTTTTCCGACATTCTACAATCAAAATAAATCAAATTGTTCGAGGGACATTCGTTTCCGGACTGAGCTTGAAAAAAACGAATCTTTATTGTTTTACTTGTTTAACGTATTATGTCTGTGCAATACGCGCAGGCTAATCAGGGACGACACCTTCCACAATTATGGAATTTTTCGTTTAACCCTTTGAGCGCTGGAACCGGATTTTGAAGGCCTTTGCAAACAGTTTGG
The DNA here is from genome assembly GCA_007657795.1 of Dreissena rostriformis. Lineage (NCBI taxonomy): Eukaryota > Metazoa > Mollusca > Bivalvia > Myida > Dreissenidae > Dreissena > Dreissena rostriformis. The sequence goes on from VMBQ01001968.1 coordinate 119,949, forward strand.
ATCCAGATGAGACGCCACAGAACGTGGCGTCTCATCAGGATCCAAACTGTATTCTATTATGTCTGATAGTATTCTTTGAAAAAAAATCGAAGAAAATGCTAATTTTAGAAATTTAGCAGACGACATTTTAGCAGACGACAAATTACCCAGCATGCAAAGGATTAAAGGAAGTGTCTTCTAAACGAAAATCCAGTTATGGGAAAAAGTTTCGTCCCTCATTAGCCTGTGCGGACTGTACATGCTTGCATGGGACGACACTTGACGCAATTGCATTACGCCCAATTTTTCCAGAACAAGGTTCATATTATAGTACGTGCAAAAAATTATACATACGTTATCGAGTATTTATTGAACGTTATGTTTCAAAAAAGTATAAGAGATTATACCATCCATTGTATTTTGCACCGAATTTATACGGCACTGTTCTTTATCTGATGTTTTTTATTGACCGTTCCCAGGTTATTACCGCAGGTGTATACATGTTAAATGTGTGATTGTAACGAGTTTTGTATTGCATGCTTTGTTTTTATTTGCAAATAGTCACGTGTCGTGATTGAAAGACAACGTGCTATAATAAGTTCTACTGCCGGTGAAGCCCAAGTATCACTTTGTTTCGAATGCATATACCGTTCGTTGAATTAACGCTGTTAATGTAAACGCAATTAAATCATAAGTTTATATTAGTTTACATGTACCTTTTTCATTACCCGAGTCTTTGAGTTTCAATGCAAGAACGACAACCCCTGCCACTAGCCCTGCTATAACTAAGGCTGCGAATATCAGCAAGGCGTTAGACTTCCGGTGTCTGAAATAGAGCATCAATTTTGGTTCTCTCCATTCAAAACCAGCAGTAAATCAAAGTACTGACAGTACTGGTGTGACGATGCTTTTGAAGAGGATGGATATAAAAGCATCAATGTAAGTTTGTCTACATCACCACAATTGTGTATGTGGGTACGAACATTTTGGGTACGAAACAAAATTTGGGTACGAACATTTTGGGTACGAACAAATTATGCCAAAAAAAATGGGTACGAAAAAAAATTGGGAACGAACAAAAATTGGGTACGAAAACAAATTTGGGTACGAACAAAATTTGGGTACGAAAAAAAAATTGGGTACGAAAAAAAATTGAGTACAAACAATTTTCCTTCTATACATAGATGGTGACGTCACTATGTTATTGTCACCTCTATACTAAGACGCATCACATTCCCCTGGTTTGAGGAATTATGCTTCCGCCAAAGTAGTTCTGCGTAGGAATGAAAATGTTAATAATGAAAGAAAAATCGTGTTTATTGTGTGTTTAAAACGGAATGTTGTTTAAAGAAATGTTATTTAATTATGGTTAAATGTGATTTTGAATCTCTATTAAGACTGATTATCAGAAGAACGATTACCTGACCTACTTTCGCTTTCACTTTTCACTCGTAAGTGCTACCCACAATTCCTTTCGCGTTAGTACACAGGTCAGTAAGACCTGTGTGTACACAATGAAAAAAATTTGGGTACGAAAACAAATTTGGGGGTACGGGGAAGTAGTACTTATGGGGAACTTGACTCATTCAGCGAAACTGGGCGGCGGGTTACATTCTCGATCAAATCTAAAAATAACTACATTTGGGGTTTTCCCAGCGTCACAGCGTTTGAAGTGCAACCTGGCAGTTTCGTGTCTGGTTCCTGTCCCGAACCTCTCAATAAATTTGAAAGAGGACGGGAACCAAGCTGCCTTTACCTTAATCAACGATAATCAGCGAGGTATGCCGATTGAGAACATTTAGCTAACTTAATCGGACTGGCTCGGTCTTTTACATAGGTCGCCATTGTGAAGAATTTTTTCATGGTATGATAACTTAGACGAGCTGCTTCGCTGAAGCAGCATCGTCAAAAATAGGTTTTAATAAAAAAAATAGCCTGTGCCAACTGCACAGGCTAGACCGGGACGACATTTGACGCACAGTTATGCATAACCCTCATGTTATAGTAAAAAAAAGCCGGTGCAGTCAGCCTGTGCGGACTGCACAGGCTAATACGGGACGACATTTTACGCACAATTATGCCTAACCCTCATGTTTTTGTAAAAAAAAATAAAAAAAAAATAGCCTGTGCAGTCAGCCTGTGCTGACTTCACAGGCTAATCCGGGACGACATTTTACGCACAATTATGCCTAACCCTCATGTTTTATTTAAAAAAAAATAGCCTTTGCAGTCAGCCTGTGCGTACTGCACAGGCTAATCCGGGACGGCACTTTACGCATAATTATGCCTAACCATCATGTTTTATTCCAAAAATATAAAAAAATAAAAAAAATTAGCCTGTGCAGTAAGCCTGTGCGGACTGCACAGACTAATCCGGAACGACACTTTACGCACAAGCATTATGCCCAGTTTTCTCAGAACAAGGCTCAAAACATATGACATATATGGCAATCTGGTTATATTTTTTATTATGATGTTTCATACAAATCAACACCTGTGATAGGAATAGTTATTTGTCAATGTGTTACATATTTTAATTAACATTTTCTNGTAATGGCCCTTTGTATCTTGAAAAAATGCCTTTTACTATAGGCACTTTTGTGTCCGGAGCCATGTCTTGGAAGTGCTTTGGCGGATTTCATTGAAACTTGGTATCAGTATATATATTGATAAGAGGATGATGCACGCCAAATGGCATTGTACACCATCTGTTAAATTTAGTGTATATTAACGTTGAATGTTTTGTGGAAAACGCACGACTTTTTAATTCACCTAAATAAATATTGAAGGCTCAAGAACCTTCCTCTGTCTTTGTTTTGGGTTATTGTCCTCCGTCCGTCCATCTGTCAGTATGTTTGTCCGTCCGATTTGCACCCATCCTCAAACAAAGCATATGTTGCGGGGGATATCAATTCTACGAATTTGCTTGTTTGCATTATTAGTTCAAAATAAGCCCCATAAGATGTTAGCTCTTTCAGTGCTGGAACCGAATTTAAAAGGCCTTTGCAAACAGTTTGGATCCAGATGAGACGCCACAGAACGTGGCGTCTCATCAGGATCCAAACAGTTAGCTATTCTGATAGTATTCTTTGAAAACAAATACAAGAAAATGCTAATTTTAGAAATTCACCAGACAACATTTTAGCAGACGACAAATTTCGCAGCATGCAAAGGGTTAGTGTCTTGGTGACTTACTGAATATGATGTCCATCTTGCAGGCGTTTTTTCAAGATCATTGCCTCCCCCCAAAACACACACAAAAACAACCAAGTACAGATTTCTTCAAAGAAACTCAATCTCAAGCATTTCAAAACCCCACAGGGATCTGATGCAATCAACCCCACAGGGATCTGATGCAATCAACACCCCACAGGGATCTGATGCAATCAACCCGTAACTCAGTTGGTTAGGAATTTGGTTCAAACAAGCTGTACTGAATATGTGCACATAAATTGTTGTCCCAGATTAGCCTGTGCAGCATGCACAAGCTGATCTGCGGAAACACTTTCCGCCTTCATTGAATTTTCATTTAGGAGAGACTTCCTTTGAATGAAAAATTCCATAAAAGCGGAAAGCGTTGTCCCTGATAAGCCTGTGTGAATGCACATGCTCATCTGGAAAGACACTATGCACATGTATTGAGCCCATTTTTCACAGAATGAGGCTCAATTATAAAAGTTGAAACAATATATGAGTGCAATTGTTGTGTGTTATGCATTAAGCTCATTTTGCACGGAATGAGGCTCAGTTATAAAAGTTGCAACACTATGTGAGTCCCATTGTTGTGTGTTATCTCTAGTGGAGGAGCCGTGTCAGCTGGGCTGCAGTGATCTAGAGTACTGTACCAACCTGAACCACCGACCCACAGAACACTTCCGCTCGTGTAACCGTGACGCCGACAATGCAGCGCGCCGTGACATCCTCTTGTGGCAGAACGGAACCATAGATCTCCCAAACCTCTCAGTGCCTGTGAAAGGTGACGTGTGAAGTGAACATGTGGGCTTTTTGAACTTAAATATTTGGGCCATGCTCTGTGAAAAGGGGGTTTAATGCATGTGCGTAAAGTGTCGTCCCAAATTAGCCTGTGCAGTCCACACAGGCTAATCAGGGATGACTCTTTCCGCCTTAACTAGATTTTTGCTAAGAAGAGACTTTCTTTAAACGAAAAATATCATAAAAGGGGAAAGTGTCCTCCCTAATTAGCCTGTGCTGACTGCACAGGCTTATCTGGGACGACACTTTACGAACATGCATTAAGCCCCATTTTGTCAGAGCGGTACTCATTTTTGATTTATTTGCTAAAGTGCTGACACATGCAACCTATCAGAGCCCTTGATGGGTGATTTGTCCCCTCATTGCAAGAAGGTGTGATTAATTAGTGTGGAGAGAAGGCTGATACTGTTGTAGACATGCCGTGGGTCAATGTAAAGATGGTACTGGACCGATAAAAGGGTCTTCTAAAGCTCAGCTGTGGCGTGTTTATGAGTACCCATTGGAATAAGAGCCATTATGTTTATAAGTAATTTTAAGCTCACCTGAGCACACAAAGTGCTCATGATGAGCTAAATTGGTCACTGTATGACCGGTATCATATGTGTCATACATATTGTGTCGTGTATTTTGTGTGTGTAAACTTTTACCTCGCTACCACTGTAGAGGCGTAATGTTTCATCCAATCTTGATGAGACTTGGTCAGAATAATTATAGGTCTAGGTCATGTGTGTCTACAAACAAGGTCACCCGGTCAAATCTTAGAAAAACCTTGTTTCTACCTTTGTAACTCAATCTTGATTAAACCTGGTCATAACGTGTATCTTGACAATATCTAGGCCAAGTTTTAAACAGGGTCTCATGTGTGTTAAACTTAGGTTACCGGGTCAAATCTTTAAAAGAATCCTCGTAACCACACTAAAGCCCACTTTTATGACTGAATCTTGATGAAACTTTGTCAAAATGGTAGTCATGAAAATAACTTGGCCTAGTTTAAATCTGGGTCACATGCGCCGAAACACTTGGTCAACAGGTAAAATCTTATAGAAAGCCACATTTATGACTCAATCTCAATGAGACATAGTCAGAATGTTCAATATGATAACATCAATGTTATTTTTGAATTTGGGAACATAAGAGTCAAAAATTAGATTAGGTCAAGTCTTTGATTATTGGTGTACTTTAAACTCAGATAATCACTAACGGGGTATCATGTACTCATTTATTATGTATGTATATTTATATTTATGTACTAAATTTTTTCCATTTCATTTTGTTTTGTTAACATACATTAACTAGATAGTATACATACATATTCTTTTGTCTATCTGCAGACATTCGTACATGTGAACCAGAGATGTTTAAGGCAATAGCCTGTGCGTACCAAATCAAGCCCTGCCTCAGAAAAGCTGCACCATTACAAATCTGCCAGTAAGAATTAAATTTATAAAAAATTCCCTTCCAGTTAGAAATTCATAAAATATTCCCTTCCAGTAAGAAATTCATAAAATATTCCCTTCCAGTAAGAAACTCATTTAATATTCCCTTCCAGTAAGAAATTTATAAAATATTCCCTTCCAGTAAGAAATTCGTTTAATATTCCCTTCCAGTAAGAAATTCATTAAATATTCCCTTTCAGTAAGAAATTCATTAAATATTTCCTTAGGTTAAGAAATTCATTAAATATTCCCTTCCAGTAAGAAATTCATTAAAAATATTCTCTGGCAACTATTGCCACAGCATTGTCCACTTATATTTGTTCATACATGTAGCAGTTTTGAAACAAAACAGGTAGAACAAATAATTTTGTTTGATAGGATGTACATGTATAATTTTATATGGTTAAAATCCTTAATAGTATCTTTGATTCCATAAAAAGTAATCATACAAACATTTATGTTGTTTTGGTGTATTTGCATGACACAACTATATATCATTTGACAATAACTTGGGTAGGTTCCATAAGAGTTCTTAGTTACTTTGACAAACAAGAAAGACATGATACAAAACAGACATTCACTGTTAGTTTATCACTTCAATAAAACATGTGAAATGCAATTAACAGTGCCCTTTAAGTTTATAACATATATTCCACAAAAATATTTACTTAAATCAAATACAAAAATATATGTTTTTATGTTTTGTTTTAAAAAATGTGAATGTTATTTAAGAATTGCATAAGTAATTACACTTTAGTAAAACAGGGTGTGAAGTAGAGTTTTTTAAATTCAAAATGTGTTTTTATGCCCACGAAGGTGGACATATAGTGATCGCACTGTCTTTCTGTCTGTCTGTCTGTCTGAAATTCCGTCACACTTTGCGTCCAGGTTTTGAAAAATTTGGAAAAACACTTTGCGTTTTGGTAAAGAAAAATGTAAAAAAAGGGGGCATATGTCATCCTATGGTGACAAGCCTTGTTTAGTCTTAAAAAAAGTCTTGTTCTAAGAAAACTGGGCTAAATGCATGTGCGTAAAGTTTCGTCCCAGATTAGCCTGTGCAGTCTGCACAGGCTAATCAGGGATGACACTTTACGCTCAAAATGGATTTATGCCAGGAAGAGACTTCATTTAAATAAAAAATACCATAAAAGTGAAGTGTTGTCCCTGATTAGCCTGTGCAGACTGCACAGGCTAATATGGGACAACACATTACGCACATGCATTTAACCCAGTTTCCTCAGAACACGACTCAAATGATGTAAGTTACTACTTGTGTGTAAAACAGTGTCTAACAGTGTCTAAATATTCGTGTTCATGGTTACAGGGAGGACTGTGTGTACATGAACAAATGCGTGGACAAGTCACGTGTGGATGGTAAGATGGTGCTGGACCGATGTAAGCGTCTTCCCAAGGCCAGCAGTGGCGAGTGCATTAGTGTCGGCCAGTACAAGGGTGAGGCCACTTGTGTGACTAAGGCCTTGTGACCTTGTGTGAATGCCCACATTGTAAAACCAGGGCCCATTTTCACAAAGCACCTAATGAAAAACTTAAGGAAATTTCTGAAATTCATATGATTCCCCAAGTCAATGGCTAGTTTGTGTATGTTTATTGTTATGTTAAAATGTTAAAAACAATTTAATATTGTAAAATTATTATGATTTTCATTTTTTGTAAGCACACAAACTCATTTTTGCATAAGAAGTTTGATCTTGAAGTTTAACAAAAGTTAAGATTAAGATAACAAGCTCTCCAATACCAATGCCATTGTTTATAACATTAAAATATTGTTTTTCTCATTCTAGTTGAGAGCCCCCACAAACATCTTGTCGTGGATGTGACCAACCCGTGTAAGTCGAGCCCGTGTGCCAATGATGAAGTGTGTGTGATCTACAGAAGGAAGTGCCGACATCATTCTTCGTCATGCCCCCATTACACGTGCAAAAAAGGTAACCAGATTGTAGTATGGAAATGTTAAAAAATATTTTTTTCTATTGAGTTTATTATGTTTGAGATGTTCATAACCAGTTCAAAGCCTGTGGTGTTAGTTGATATTAACCCATTTATGCCTAGTGGACTCTCCCATCCTTCTAAATTGGATCAATTTATTTCCTAAATTAGGGATGTCTGGTATATTTATTTATATATTTAGAATATTTCTCACAGAAATTCCTTTAAGCAAACAGTGTAGACCCTGATGAGACGCCGCATGCGGCGTCTCATCTGGGTATACGCTGTTTGCCTAGGTCTTTTTTGTAGACGCTAGGCATAAATGGGTGAATATTTAAATTGTATGCAACGATTGGGAACTTTGAATAAGACAAATCTCATCTGTTTTCCTAATATGGACTTATCTATGTGTTTACCAATGAGTCTCCCTCTGGGAAAACAGGGCTTTATGCATGTGCGTAAATTGTTGTCTCTGATTAGCCTTTGCAATTCACATGGGCTAATCAGAAATGACACTTTCCGCTTTTATGGAATTGTTCTTTAAAAGGAAGTCTCTTCTTTGCAAAAATCAAGTTTAGGCAGAACTTGTCTCCCCTGATTAGTCTGATGGACTGGACAGGACAGGCTGATATGGGACGACACTTTACACACAGGCATTAAGCCCTGTTTTGTCAGAGTGAGGCTCAAATATTTTGAACAATGGATTCCCCAGATATTTCATAGATGCTAGATGTGTAGCTTATGCGCAAAAATCTCTAAAAGCTGCATAAAGTAAAACAACAATGTCAAGATTCAAACTTTGAGGATGTGTATAGGATCTGTTGTCCACCTAGCAAGCAAAAGGTTCTAGGTTTAATCCCAACACTGGATGCATTCTCAGTATATATTCTCTTAAAACACAATTACTGTTTCTACCCAAGAAACAGACTCAAAAGTAGACTTTCTAGGCAACCTAGCTTAAATTAAAAGGATTAAAGTAAAATGGGACTGAGTTTGCTCAACACATTTTTCATAGCAACTAAACTACGCAACACTTAAATAATTAAGCCTCATTCTAGGACAATTTATCTTACTGAATGTGCGTTAAGTGTCATCCCAGATGAGCCTGTGCAGTTCCGCACAGGCTAATCAGGGACGCCACTTTGCGCTTAAACTGAATTTTTGGTTAGAAGAGACTTCCTTTAAACAAAAAAATACATAAAAGCAGAAAGTGTTGTCCCTGATTAGCCTGTGCGGACTGCACAGGCTAATCTGGGACGACATTTTACATACATGCATTAAGCCCAGTTTTCTCAGAACATTGCTCAATTGCTTGTTGTTTTCTCAGGCTGCAAGTTAGGGCAGGTCTCCAAGGTGCTGGTACCGGAGAAGAGCTCAGTTTTGATACCAGAATACAAGAACAGTGAGATGTTGTTGGATAGTTGCGTGCCCTACCGCGTATGCCACTGCTCCAGTGAGGGAAAGATTGGTGCCTGCCAGGATGTCAGCTGTATACGAAATACCCACTGCAGGACTGAGAACCCTCTCAAAAGTATGTTGTTACAAGTTTCGGGGACAATGTTCATAATTTCAGAGCACAGTACATAGACTACATTTTATTTGCACACTAAGATAATGAATATATATACACCAACTAAATTAATGAATAACTCTCTCAAACTTCTGTATCATTCCATTTCTACCCTCTTTATGCAGTAAAGGCATGTTTTTACATACTTAGCTACTCCTTACTCTGAAAACTGAAAACTCGAATGACGTCATTACTAAGTGGAAAAATTAAATTAGTGTAAATCAGTATTTACCTATAAATAAAGCAGTATAGTATATAAATGTTTCACCGCCATTATTTTCTTACAGTAGAGTATATTAATTTTTCAGCGCCATTATTTTCTGACATCAATTCCACTCTCTCCAGCTTCTCAGTGTACATGGCGTTTTATTCAAATCTGCCTACACTCCCGTATTTGGATATTGTTGATAGTGTGGATTGACTCTGATAGGCCCTAACATTTAATTGATATTTATTATGGCAACTGTTGAAATATCTGACAAACAGAATCTGCTTAGCAACAGAACAGACCAGTCTTAATAATTAATAATATGAATCGATGACAATATAATATCCTGTTCTGTTAAATGACATCCACCATTCCCCGATGGAATCACAGAAAGCTGTCTTATAAAGTTTGTATACTAAAAATTACAACAACGTGAAACCATCCATGCCCCATTTTTCTGTTGCACACCAACTTAGTCGGTGCACAAGAGCCATAACTTTTGCTTTCATATTTGAAGATTTATTGCTCTTTATTTGAAAACTGAACTAGCTATGCCCTGTAACAAAGCATCATTCTGGGGGATAAAGCAGGCCAAACAGTAACAGTGAAATTTTGCAATGCAGTTCTTTTAATTTATTACGTATAAAATAAGATTTTTTCTTTATTATTATACACACTATTTAAAACATGTATACGCTATAGACTTTCATCACTTCAAACCCCATTATTCAATATTCTATAGACTTGTATTTTTATCACTTCAAACCCCATTATTATACCCCCATTACCATTGGTAATGGGGGCTATATAGGAGTCACTTTGTCTGTCGGTCGGTCTGTCCCGCTTGTCCGGGCCATAACTATGTCATCTTTCAAGGGATTTTGAAATCATTTGGCACATATGTTCACCATCATTGGACGGTGTGTCGCGCGAAAGAATTACGTCAATATCTCCAAGGTCAAGGTCACACTTTGAGGTCAAAGGTCAAAAATGGCCATAAATGAGCTTGTCCGGGCCATAACTATGTCGTTCATCAAGGGATTTTGAAATCATTTGGCACATATGTTCACCATCATTGGACGGTGTGTCGCGCGAAAGAATTACGTCAATATCTCCAAGGTCAAGGTCACACTTTGAGGTCAAAGGTCAAAAATGGCCATAAATGAGCTTGTCCGGGCCATAACTATGTCGTTCATCAAGGGATTTTGAAATCATTTGGCACATATGTTCACCATCATTGGACGGTGTGTCGCGCGAAAGAATTACGTCAATATCTCCAAGGTCAAGGTCACACTTTGAGGTCAAAGGTCAAAAATGGCCATAAATGAGCTTGTCCGGGCCATAACTATGTCGTTCATCAAGGGATTTTGAAATCATTTGGCACATATGTTCACCATCATTGGACGGTGTGTCGCGCGAAAGAATTACGTCAATATCTCCAAGGTCAAGGTCACACTTTGAGGTCAAAGGTCAAAAATGGCCATAAATGAGCTTGTCCGGGCCATAACTATGTCGTTCATCAAGGGATTTTGAAATCATTTGGCACATATGTTCACCATCATTGGACGGTGTGTCGCGCGAAAGAATTACGTCAATATCTCCAAGGTCAAGGTCACACTTTGAGGTCAAAGGTCAAAAATGGCCATAAATGAGCTTGTCCGGGCCATAACTATGTCGTTCATCAAGGGATTTTGAAATCATTTGGCACATATGTTCACCATCATTGGACGGTGTGTCGCGCGAAAGAATTACGTCAATATCTCCAAGGTCAAGGTCACACTTTGAGGTCAAAGGTCAAAAATGGCCATAAATGAGCTTGTCCGGGCCATAACTATGTCGTTCATCAAGGGATTTTGAAATCATTTGGCACATATGTTCACCATCATTGGACGGTGTGTCGCGCGAAAGAATTACGTCAATATCTCCAAGGTCAAGGTCACACTTTGAGGTCAAAGGTCAAAAATGGCCATAAATGAGCTTGTCCGGGCCATAACTATGTCGTTCATCAAGGGATTTTGAAATCATTTGGCACATATGTTCACCATCATTGGACGGTGTGTCGCGCGAAAGAATTACGTCAATATCTCCAAGGTCAAGGTCACACTTTGAGGTCAAAGGTCAAAAATGGCCATAAATGAGCTTGTCCGGGCCATAACTATGTCGTTCATCAAGGGATTTTGAAATCATTTGGCACATATGTTCACCATCATTGGACGGTGTGTCGCGCGAAAGAATTACGTCAATATCTCCAAGGTCAAGGTCACACTTTGAGGTCAAAGGTCAAAAATGGCCATAAATGAGCTTGTCCGGGCCATAACTATGTCGTTCATCAAGGGATTTTGAAATCATTTGGCACATATGTTCACCATCATTGGACGGTGTGTCGCGCGAAAGAATTACGTCAATATCTCCAAGGTCAAGGTCACACTTTGAGGTCAAAGGTCAAAAATGGCCATAAATGAGCTTGTCCGGGCCATAACTATGTCGTTCATCAAGGGATTTTGAAATCATTTGGCACATATGTTCACCATCATTGGACGGTGTGTCGCGCGAAAGAATTACGTCAATATCTCCAAGGTCAAGGTCACACTTTGAGGTCAAAGGTCAAAAATGGCCATAAATGAGCTTGTCCGGGCCATAACTATGTCGTTCATCAAGGGATTTTGAAATCATTTGGCACATATGTTCACCATCATTGGACGGTGTGTCGCGCGAAAGAATTACGTCAATATCTCCAAGGTCAAGGTCACACTTTGAGGTCAAAGGTCAAAAATGGCCATAAATGAGCTTGTCCGGGCCATAACTATGTCGTTCATCAAGGGATTTTGAAATCATTTGGCACATATGTTCACCATCATTGGACGGTGTGTCGCGCGAAAGAATTACGTCAATATCTCCAAGGTCAAGGTCACACTTTGAGGTCAAAGGTCAAAAATGGCCATAAATGAGCTTGTCCGGGCCATAACTATGTCGTTCATCAAGGGATTTTGAAATCATTTGGCACATATGTTCACCATCATTGGACGGTGTGTCGCGCGAAAGAATTACGTCAATATCTCCAAGGTCAAGGTCACACTTTGAGGTCAAAGGTCAAAAATGGCCATAAATGAGCTTGTCCGGGCCATAACTATGTCGTTCATCAAGGGATTTTGAAATCATTTGGCACATATGTTCACCATCATTGGACGGTGTGTCGCGCGAAAGAATTACGTCAATATCTCCAAGGTCAAGGTCACACTTTGAGGTCAAAGGTCAAAAATGGCCATAAATGAGCTTGTCCGGGCCATAACTATGTCGTTCATCAAGGGATTTTGAAATCATTTGGCACATATGTTCACCATCATTGGACGGTGTGTCGCGCGAAAGAATTACGTCAATATCTCCAAGGTCAAGGTCACACTTTGAGGTCAAAGGTCAAAAATGGCCATAAATGAGCTTGTCCGGGCCATAACTATGTCGTTCATCAAGGGATTTTGAAATCATTTGGCACATATGTTCACCATCATTGGACGGTGTGTCGCGCGAAAGAATTACGTCAATATCTCCAAGGTCAAGGTCACACTTTGAGGTCAAAGGTCAAAAATGGCCATAAATGAGCTTGTCCGGGCCATAACTATGTCGTTCATCAAGGGATTTTGAAATCATTTGGCACATATGTTCACCATCATTGGACGGTGTGTCGCGCGAAAGAATTACGTCAATATCTCCAAGGTCAAGGTCACACTTTGAGGTCAAAGGTCAAAAATGGCCATAAATGAGCTTGTCCGGGCCATAACTATGTCGTTCATCAAGGGATTTTGAAATCATTTGGCACATATGTTCACCATCATTGGACGGTGTGTCGCGCGAAAGAATTACGTCAATATCTCCAAGGTCAAGGTCACACTTTGAGGTCAAAGGTCAAAAATGGCCATAAATGAGCTTGTCCGGGCCATAACTATGTCGTTCATCAAGGGATTTTGAAATCATTTGGCACATATGTTCACCATCATTGGACGGTGTGTCGCGCGAAAGAATTACGTCAATATCTCCAAGGTCAAGGTCACACTTTGAGGTCAAAGGTCAAAAATGGCCATAAATGAGCTTGTCCGGGCCATAACTATGTCGTTCATCAAGGGATTTTGAAATCATTTGGCACATATGTTCACCATCATTGGACGGTGTGTCGCGCGAAAGAATTACGTCAATATCTCCAAGGTCAAGGTCACACTTTGAGGTCAAAGGTCAAAAATGGCCATAAATGAGCTTGTCCGGGCCATAACTATGTCGTTCATCAAGGGATTTTGAAATCATTTGGCACATATGTTCACCATCATTGGACGGTGTGTCGCGCGAAAGAATTACGTCAATATCTCCAAGGTCAAGGTCACACTTTGAGGTCAAAGGTCAAAAATGGCCATAAATGAGCTTGTCCGGGCCATAACTATGTCGTTCATCAAGGGATTTTGAAATCATTTGGCACATATGTTCACCATCATTGGACGGTGTGTCGCGCGAAAGAATTACGTCAATATCTCCAAGGTCAAGGTCACACTTTGAGGTCAAAGGTCAAAAATGGCCATAAATGAGCTTGTCCGGGCCATAACTATGTCGTTCATCAAGGGATTTTGAAATCATTTGGCACATATGTTCACCATCATTGGACGGTGTGTCGCGCGAAAGAATTACGTCAATATCTCCAAGGTCAAGGTCACACTTTGAGGTCAAAGGTCAAAAATGGCCATAAATGAGCTTGTCCGGGCCATAACTATGTCGTTCATCAAGGGATTTTGAAATCATTTGGCACATATGTTCACCATCATTGGACGGTGTGTCGCGCGAAAGAATTACGTCAATATCTCCAAGGTCAAGGTCACACTTTGAGGTCAAAGGTCAAAAATGGCCATAAATGAGCTTGTCCGGGCCATAACTATGTCGTTCATCAAGGGATTTTGAAATCATTTGGCACATATGTTCACCATCATTGGACGGTGTGTCGCGCGAAAGAATTACGTCAATATCTCCAAGGTCAAGGTCACACTTTGAGGTCAAAGGTCAAAAATGGCCATAAATGAGCTTGTCCGGGCCATAACTATGTCGTTCATCAAGGGATTTTGAAATCATTTGGCACATATGTTCACCATCATTGGACGGTGTGTCGCGCGAAAGAATTACGTCAATATCTCCAAGGTCAAGGTCACACTTTGAGGTCAAAGGTCAAAAATGGCCATAAATGAGCTTGTCCGGGCCATAACTATGTCGTTCATCAAGGGATTTTGAAATCATTTGGCACATATGTTCACCATCATTGGACGGTGTGTCGCGCGAAAGAATTACGTCAATATCTCCAAGGTCAAGGTCACACTTTGAGGTCAAAGGTCAAAAATGGCCATAAATGAGCTTGTCCGGGCCATAACTATGTCGTTCATCAAGGGATTTTGAAATCATTTGGCACATATGTTCACCATCATTGGACGGTGTGTCGCGCGAAAGAATTACGTCNTATTTCAGGTGTGTTGTCCACAGACAGGTGTGCTTATTTTCCTTTACCACCTATTTCAGGTGTGTTGTCCACAGACAGGTGTGCTCATTCTCCTTTACCACCTATTTCAAGTGTGTTGTCCACAGACAGGTGTGCTTATTTTCCTTTACCACCTATTTCAGGTGTGTTGTCCACAGACAGGTGTGCTTTGGAGTGACAGATGAGGCCTGTCTGCAATACAGATGTGGTAAGCAACATGAGTGTTCTGTGAAATAATTTGTTAACAGAATAGTTTTATTTTACTTAAGCATATACAGCTCATCATCCTAAACATACATACAATTTAACAACATGCATTTGAACTATATACAAACAATACATGATTTTGAATAACAATCAATATACATAGACAGGCAATAGACAGGTTTTCATGAGAAAGTCACAAGGATGAGTTTAATACATCTAACTTCACAATGTCAAGCATATAGATAAATAATTACAACAATTATTACATTATCTGTACTAATTTATTTTGGGGAAAAATATTTAATACTAAATATATAGGACATTTTCTCTAAGTAAAAAGCATTTTAAACTAAACATTGCTAGCTTTCTTAACTCAATAACAAACTGGTACTTTAACCCTTTGAGTGCTGGAACCGGATTTTGAAGGTTTTTGCAAACAGTTTGGATCCAGATGAGACGCCACAGAACGTGGCGTCTCATCAGGATCCAAACTGTTTGCTATTCTGATAGTGGTCTTAGAAAAAAAATCAAAGAAAATGCTAATTTTAGAAATTTAGCAGACAACATTTTAGCAGACGACAAAATTCCCAGCATGCAAAGGGTTAAAGCAATAATGAGAATGAAGCTTATTAAACATACTGTTTGCCATTATATGGCAAAAAATGTGGTGCAAATACTACAAGATGTCTAAAATTGGTTATTTTTCATGTTAAAAAAAAAGATATGCACAGCAACTTCTTATAACAATTGTTTAACGACCCAGATACTGAAAATATACAATATTGACCAATTTTTTCCATGATGGAAAGCATTCATGTAGGTAAAACATATTTATATATGACGGTTTAAGCCATATCTATGTGGTTCTAATTCAACAAAAAGTCCAAACAAGTTTCTGTATTAAAACATATATACTATGTATCACAACCATTGGAGGGAATTTCTTATAACACAGAATTGAAAATAATTCATGTCACATGTAAACAAACCATATTATTTCATAATGACTTGAACAACTTAACAGATCAAGCAGCTAAGAAGCGGAAATACAAAAGTGGTGTACTTGATTAGCAAGACCACAAACACTCACAGACAACTTTAACCCTTTGAGTGCTGGAACCGGATTTTGAAGGTTTTTGCANTTATGGTCAAATAGTAGTTATGTCATGTTGAAATATCAACTAACATTTAAATGCTCATCATGTACTAACCTTTGGTAATCCAATTTAGGAAACAATAAAGGGACATTCATTTTAATGCAGCACTTGAAAAAACTTATTATACTGTTTTGTTTCTCAAATTATTCTGCATTGTTATGAAAATGACTTTGTTCCAAAAATGTGTCATTTTCAATTGTCAGTATATTCAATTCTATTAAATTATACTGGTCCTCTACAGATATACAATTAACCCTTTGCATGCTGGGAAATTTGTCGTCTGCTAAAATGTTGTCTGCTGAAATTCTAAAATTAGCATTTTCTTCAATTTTTTTTCAAAGAATACTATGAGAATAGCAAACAGTTTGGATCCTGATGAGACGCCACGTTCTGTGGCGTCTCATCTGGATCCAAACTGTTTGCAAAGGCCTTCAAAATCCGGTTCCAGCACTGAAAGAGTTAACAGATTTTATCCTCAACCCCTCCCCTTATCTATAGGTATAACATATGTCAGGACAGAGAGTTTTAATACTACAGACCCCCTATACAAGTTTAAAATGAATGTAATTCACAATACCCCCTACCTTCAGGTATATATATACCACAGAACCCCTATACAAGTTTAAAATGAATGTAAATCACCATACCCCCTACCTTCAGGTATATATATACCACAGAACCCCTATAAAAGTTTGAAATGAATGTAAATCACAATACCCCCTACCTTCAGGTATTTATATATACCACAGACCCCCTATACAACCTTAAAATGAATGTAAATCACAATACCCCCTACCTTCAGGTATATATATACTACAGACCCCCTATACAAGTTTAAAATGAATGTAAATCACAATACCCCCTTACTTCAGGTATATATATATACCACAGAACCCCTATACAAGTTCAAAATGAATGTTAATCACAATACCACCTTCCTTCAAGTATATATATACCACAGATCCCCTATACAAGTTTAAAATGAATGTTAATCACAATACCTTCAGGTATGCTGGACTGTGAGTGTCCCGCCCTGTACAAGCCCGTGTGTGGGGTCAATGGTCGGACGTACCCCAGCTCGTGCATGGCGCAGTGTGCCGGCCAGAAGCGCTTCATGGACGGGGATTGCAGTCAGAACTCCCCCTGTATGCCCAACCCCTGTGAGACAGGCTACAGGTATGCTAATACGCTTATATGAGCCTAAATCTGGGAAAATAGGGCTTAAAGCATGTTTGTAAAGTGTTGTCCCAGATTAGCCTGTGCAGTAAACACAGGCTTATCAGGCACAATACTTAATGCCTAAACTGAATTTTAAGTAAGTAGAGACTTCCTTTAAACAAAAAATATCTTGTACAAGGCAAAATGAGTAGTCCAGGATTAGCCTGTGTGGACTGCACAGGCTAATCTGGGAAGACACTTTATGCACATGCATTGAACCCAGTTGTCCCAGAAAGAGGCTCATATGTTCATGGAATTGGGGGATATTTCTTGCACAGAGCAAATACTAATCAAGCTCAGTTGGGAAAACTTTAGGAAATTAATCAAATACAACAATACCATTCCTCGCAAGAGATCTCAAATTCCTCCACTTATATTTCATGCAAAGATATACCAATCCGAAACTTGCAATCTTTTCAATTCTGAGAATTTAAATTCCTCAACTCACTGGCTTTTCCATGATGAGCTATTAAATATCTTATCTCATGGGTTAGTTAATGCTGAGATTTACAATTTATTAACTAACTGGCTGTGTGTTCAGGTATGTTTAGGTGTGTTGTCCACAGACAGGTGTGCTTATTTTCTTTTACCACTTATTTCAGGTGTGTTGTCCACAGACAGGTGTGCTTATTTTCCTTTACCACCTATTTCAGGTGTGTTGTAAACAGACAGGTGTGCTTATTTTCCTTTACCGCCTATTTCAGGTGTGTTGTCCACAGACAGGTGTGCTTTTTTTCCTTTACCACTTATTTCAGGTTTGTTGTCCACAGACAGGTGTGCTTATTTTCTTTTAACACTTATTTTAGGTGTGTTGTCCACAGACAGATGTGCTTATTTTCCTTTACCGCCTATTTTAGATGTGTTGTCCACAGACAGGTGTGCTTATTTTCCTTTACCACTTTTTTCAGGTGTGTTGTCCACAGACAGATGCGCTTATTTTCCTTTACCACCTATTTCAGGTGTGTTGTTGACAGACAGGTGTGCTTATTTTCCTTTACCACTTATTTCAGGTGTGTTGTCGACAGACAGGTGTGTTTATTTTCCTTCACTGCCTATTTCAGGTGTGTTGTCCACAGATAGGTGTGCTTAATTTCCTTTACCGCCTTTTTCAGGTATGTTGTCCACAGACAGGTGTGCTTATTTTCCTTTACCACCTATTTTAGGTGTGTTGTCCACAGACAGGTGTGCATATTTTCCTTTACCACCTATTTCAGGTGTGTTGTCCACAGACAGGTGTGCTTATTTTCCTTTACCGCCTATTTCAGGTGTGTTGTCCACAGACAGGTGTGCTTATNAGCATTCATGTAGGTAAAACATATTTATATATGACGGTTTAAGCCATATCTATGTGGTTCTAATTCAACAAAAAGTCCAAACAAGTTTCTGTATTAAAACATATATACTATGTATCACAACCATTGGAGGGAATTTCTTATAACACAGAATTGAAAATAATTCATGTCACATGTAAACAAACCATATTATTTCATAATGACTTGAACAACTTAACAGATCAAGCAGCTAAGAAGCGGAAATACAAAAGTGGTGTACTTGATTAGCAAGACCACAAACACTCACAGACAACTTTAACCCTTTGAGTGCTGGAACCGGATTTTGAAGGTTTTTGCAAACAGTTTGGATCCAGATGAGACGCCACAGAACGTGGCGTCTCATCAGGATCCAAACTGTTTGCTATTCTGATAGTATTCTTTGAAAAAAATGGTAGGAAGCTGGCGTAGGGATCAAGAGGTCCCGGGTTCGAATCCCGCCCTGACCACTGGAATTTCCTTGAGCAAGAAATTTATCCCACATCTGCTCCTCTCTACCCAGGTGTATAAATGGGTACCTGTGAGGGATAAAAGCCAATGTTCCGTGGCTGCAAACTGCGCCGAATGTTAACGGACGACTTATATCCCAGTGATCGGGGTGCAAATTGTCAAAGTCGGTTGAATATGTATATAGTAATCAGACTATAAACACATGCATTTGCATTGGAAATGTGCCTTGGATCGTACTATAAGATCAATTTACCTTGGCAGTTAATGTCCACCATAGAATATCTACACAGAAATGTACAATATCTTGAAAGCAACTCTTTGCTATTATTTTAAATCTCTTTATTATACTCAACTGCGAAAGTAAGTTATGGCTTTTGCTATTTGTTTGTTTTACAAATGTGAAAACTTAGTAGCACTTCTATTTGTTTTGGTTTGGTATTGTCACATTTTAGTGTCAGAGAATGTGAACCAACATTTCAGTGTCAGAGAATGTTAACCCACATTTCAGTGTCAGAGAATGTAAACCCATATTTCAGTGTCAGAGAATGTGAACCAGTGCAATATTCATGACCGTGACCCGGTGTGTGACAGTCACGGGGTGGAGTTCACCAACGAATGTATCATGCTGGCCAAGGGACATAAGCAGGGATACCGTGGACACTGCGTGGTACGCTTCTATTTTTTTATCAGGACTTTGATATTCAATATTTAAACCCCTTTAAGTTTTTTGTTTTTTGTTTTACCCCTTTATAAATTGTACTCTTAATTGAAAGAAAATAGTTTTGTTCTATCTTATATCGGAAGCTGAAGAAAAAAAAAATGTGTGTAAATATTAATAACTATTCTTAAAATATGAAAGAAATAACTGGGTTAATAGTCTTTAGTAAAATATAATCAGGTTTTTATAATGGTGTATATCCCTTTGAGTGCTGGAACCGAATTTTAAAGGCCTTTGCAAACAGTTTGGATCCAGATGAGACGACACAAAACGTGGCGTCTCATCAGGATCCAAACTGTTTGCTATTCTGATAGTGGTCTTTGAAAAAAAGTGAAGAAAATGCTGATTTTAGAAATAAAGCAGACGACATTTTAGTAGACGACAAATTTCCCAGCATGCAAAGGGATATAACAGTTGGAAGTGATGTAAAATATTTCCCTTATCGTGACCCAATTATTGACTGCTAGGTGGGCATGCAAATATTCTCATACAGTCTGTATCTAGTAAATCTTTTTATTGGACGATATAACATTTGAGTCTCGCTCTGTGAAAAGGGGGTTTACTGGATGTACGTAAAGTGTCGTCCCAGATTGGCTTGTGCAGTCCGCACATGCTAATCAGGGACTACACTTTCCGCCCAAACTGGATTTTTGCTGAGAAGAGACTTTCTTTAAACAAAAATTATCATAAAAGCGGAAAGTGTCTTCGCTGATTAGCCCGTGCGGACTGCACAGGATAATCTGGGAGGACACTTTACGCAAATGTATTAAACCTCCTTTGCTCAGAGCGGGTCTCATTTGTATTTTATTAATGATTTTTTACTTCATGAATTTCATCTTTAATATATTACTTATAAACCTGTTGTCAGATTGCCAAGTGTTCAGCTATGGGCCCAGTGTGCGGTCAGGACGGTGAGACGTACAACAGTGAGTGTGCAGCGCTGGCCGCTAGATCCACAGTGGATTACCAGGGGCCCTGTAGAACATACCCCACCCGCATACTACGGCAAGGTAAAATACCCCACCCACATACTTAGGCCAGGCGACATACCCACTTTCTGTTGCCAGGTAACATACACAAGTTCTTCTCTAGATAACTATTGAATTTGCTTGTCTGTCTGTCAGTCCGTCCATCCGTCTGTCTGTCTGTAGATGCAATTTTGTCTGGGGGCCTATGCTTACAAAATTTTAAAGAACAAGATTTTGTTCCTCATGATATCATTGTAATCAAGAGGTGCATGAGCGATGTCCATCAACCTAATTGATTTCAAAACGGTCATTTGGTTACGATGATAATCAGTACATTTCATTCTAATGTAATTTGTCTAATGTTTTGATGAAATCTTTTTATAAATAATGTGATACTTATAATTGAACAGCTCATTATCCAATAGTGCATGTTAATTGTAACAGTGAATAAGTTTATTTGATATGGATTTAATGTACATTAGACGCTGCAGTTTTGTTACTATATTTTTTTCTATGTTATGGGCATAAATCAAAGAACACTTTTAGAACACTCAATGAATGCATTTGTTCTTTTTTTCTTCTCTTTTTTGTTTACATCAAAATGACCACATGAAATGATTCTGTCTTTTAGGGGAGGTAATACATGGCTCACTGTGCGCTGGGGTAGAGTGTGCAACAGTTGTTCCCCCTGGATGTCAAGGAATCATACCTCCTGGGGCGTGCTGTCCTGTCTGTGGTAAGTAGTGAATATAAGTCGCATTCTGCCAAAACTGGGCATAATGCATTTGCGTAAAGTGTTGTCCCAAATTAGCCTGTGCAATCTGCACAGGCTAATCAGGGACGACACTTTCTGCTTTTATGACATTTTTCGTTTAAAGGAAGTCTCTTAAAGGAAGCAAAAATCCAGATTAGGCGGAAAGTGTCATCCCTGATTAGCCTGTGCAGACTGCACAGGCTAATCTGGTACGACACTACGCACATGCATTATGCACAGTTTTCTCAGACCGCAACTCATATTGTCCTGCATTCTTTTGAATGTGCAAGTCAGTGGTTTAGCTTTCAAATTTCATATTAAACATAACGCAAAATGTTTAATAACCTGTTGAAGTATTCAAAGCGAATTGAGGTATGTACAAAATGTTGTAGTGTTTAAAGTAAATGAAGGAATGTTTATATGAAGATTTTTGTTATAAATGGAAATATTTGTTAATTAAATTAACTTAAGGATTAGGTTAAATTCTCATATAATGAAATGATGTGAACTATAGATAATAATTGTCCATACTCAGATCTTTTAAGCCAATAAATCCTCAGATGCTTTTATTCTGGATAATATATATAAGCCTCACTCTGTGAAAAGGGGGTTTAATGCTTGTGCATAAAGTGTCATCCCAGATTAGCCTGTGCAGTCCGCACAGGCTAATCTGGGACAACACTTAATGCCTTAACTGGTTTTTCGCTAAGAAGAAACTTTCTTTAAACAAAGACTGTCATAAATGTGGAAAGTGTTGTCCCTGATTAGCCTGTGCAAACAGCACAGGCTCATCTGGGAAGACACTTTACACACATGCATTAATCTCCATTTTTTTCAGAGGACGACTCATATAGATTGGGTTCTAAACAATACACATTTGTACAGCTAGATTTTTATGTTTATATGCTTTGATGACCCATTCATCTCTTTCAACTTATTTATTGACTTGAGAAATCCTGATAACCAATTTAAAAGTTATCCAGCAAAAAAAGTTATAGTTGTTGACAGTCATATGTTTCACTTGTATAAACTCTTGGGTGTGATATAGTAGGTTTGGTGTCTATCAAGCAATCAGAAAGTCCTGTGTTCAATCCCCACTCTGAGGACGTTGTAAAAATCTTCTTTAAGACAAAAAATGCTGGTTATACAGGAAACAGACTTGAAGAGTGTCTTAACAAGACTTATGCTTAAAATGCAATCAAGCCCAAATAAAAAGGTTTAAACTAACTTTCTTTATTTTTCAGCCTCTAGTTTGCTAGTGCTGAGTAATGAAGCTCTCGGGAGGTTCTCGATCGAGGCTCGGAGAGGGCCGCTGACTGTGCCGCAGATGATCGGGGCGTTGTCTGACATGCTCGAGATATCCCAGTGTGACGTTTTCGGGTACCTGAGTATCACGGGCGACATTGTGCTGCTAGTGAAAACCGTGGTGGATAACCCTACATTTTTGCAGGTGAGATATTGACTGGTTCAGATTGTTTGATTGTTAAGTTGCATTTTTGCCTAATTTTCAACAGTATTTCAGTCATATCACCAAAGGTCGGTTAACCTTCTCACGCTTTGTGTGGGTTTGCTGGTTTACCAGTACTTAGTGCACATACGTATAGCTGGTTTACCAGTACTTAGTGCACATACGGATGTCAGTAAATGACAACTGCCCTACTTGAATCAGCTCAGCATGCTAAGTTTTGTTGTCCAGCGCTCTACTTACTGATGTAGCCATTTTTAGGGAAGCTGATCATGAAGTTCATGAAGAGCTATCGTGATCATCCAGTGTCCTCCATCCTTTGTTGTGCAACATATGTCGTCAACTTTAAGCTGGTTATCGCTCTAGAGGCCACATTTTTTATCTTGATAAAACTTAGTCAGAATGTTAACCATGACAATGTCAAGGCCATGTTTGAGTCTTGGCCGTGTGCATCCAAAAACTAGGTCACAATATCAAATCTTAGAAAATGGTTTTTACCACCCAAGAGGCCACATTTATAACTCAATCTTGACCAAACTTGATCAGAATGATTATCATGACAATCTCTAAGCCTAATATGATTATCAGTCACATGCATCAAATGCGAACAAAAACAATGTCAACAGGTCGAATCTTAGGAAAATCTTGTTATCACTGTAGAGGCAACATTTATGACTCAATCTTGATGAAGAAACTTGATGAAGAATACATGTATTTATCTTGAAAATATCTAGGCCTGATTTAAATCTGGGTCATGTACATCTAAAAACTAGATCACCTAGGAAAACCTTGTTTTTACCCTAAAAGGCACATTTGTTATTCAATCCTGTTGAAACTTTGTCATAATGTTTTTCTTAACAACATCTTTGTTGAGTTTTAATCTGGGTCAAGTATGTCAAAAAACTAAGTCACCATGTCAAATGTTCTATAGAGGCCACATTTATGTCAAATTTGACTAAACATTGTTCACATGTTAATCTGGATAATAAAAAGGTCAAGTTTACATCTGGGTCACATGTGTCCATAACCAGGTCATCAGGTCAAGTTTCGAGTATTGGTTGAATTGGTTCTTGTTTTTGACAGGGCTACTGTGTATTATGGCTACTGTGTATTTTGATTTATTTTTGTAAACGTGATCATATGCACAACAAATTTTGTAACTATTGTATATATATATATATATATATAGATGCCAAAATTACTAATGTAAAGTATGAAGATGCTAAAATACCTTATCGCTATACTTTTGTGGTGGTATAGTACATTCAGTGCACAAAGTATTGAAGAGTATTTATTGATTGAGTATGGAGTACAATTATTCTTTAACTCAACATTTATTAAGAGCAATGTAGCAGAGTGTCACAGTAACGAAAATTATCATTATATGTAAGAAAACTAGGTGGATGTGCAATTGATTGGCAACTGTTTAATTATGTCCTATATATGACATATGAGCTGCGCGCTGGGGAAAAAGGGGGTTTAATGCATGTGCATGAAGTGTCGTCCCAGATAAGCCTGTGCAGTTCGTACAGGCTAATCAGGGACAACACGTTCCGCCTTAACTGGATTTTTTCTACAAAGATACTTTCTTTAAATGAAAAATATCATAAAATCAGAAAGTGTTGTCCCTGATTAGCCTGTGGGGACTGCACAGAATAATCTTGGACGACACTTAACACACATATTCATTAAACCCCCTTTTCACAGAGCGCGGCCCATATCTGCTTGTTCTTCCTTCAGGTTCAAGCCTGCATGAAGGAGGCTGAGAGGTTGGAGTACCTGATCCAGTCGCGCAATCCTGCCATCACCTCTAACCTGGTCCTTACCCCCATGCTGTATGCAACGCTGCACACCCCCACCCACACACTGGTCTCAGGGGGGGCCCTGTTCTATACTCAACCCTTGCATGTGATAGTGACACTCGTATTCTTGCATTTTACTCATCGAACATTTGGTGTATTATGAAGGCTTTCGATATATATCAGCTGCGCTTTGTGAAAAGGGGGTTAAATGCATTTGTGCGTATAATGGCGTGTAAGATTAACCTGTGCAGTCTGCACAGGCTAATCAGGGACAACACTTTTGGCTTTTTTTTTTTTTCGTTTTAAGAAAGACTGTTCTTGACAAAAATCCAGTAAACTGGGACGACACTTTACGCACATGCATTAAACCTGGTTTTCACAGAGCAAGGCTCATATGTTTTGCATCAGCATCCAACTATTATGTTGATCTTCTCCACAACTGAAATTCAAGTACAAAGCTGTTGTGAATTGCATATCATGCATGAAGATAAAAGCTTTTCATGTGGTCGGCTGACTTTTTGTGTTCCTCACAAACAAGACTGAAGTGAAAAACTTGTTTGGTTTGACTTGACCTTGTGCATGCTGATAATTTCGAATCTCAGGCTTAGTGATCCAGATGCTGTCTTCTGTTACCATGGTAACATGTGTGTTTGGTTGCCATGGTAGTTGTGATGTTCAGTTTTATCAAAATGCATAATACTTAGAATTGTAAATAGCATGGGCATAAACAGCGACTGAAGGAAAAGATATGCAGCATGCCAAAATAATACTGCTAGATTTTTGTATTAGCCTCTTTGAGATTGGACAGTATTTTTTTAAGTATTTTAAAATTTGATTTTATTGTTTTCACATTTATCCTCTTTAGTCTTTATAACATTACATGTTTATTTGAATGCTTTATCTGCATTGTAAATTTTTGTTCTTTGAGAAACTATGATACATTTAAACAGAGCTCTCATCAATTTAAAATTAGTCAGTTCTGTATAATGTAATAATATCCGACACTTTTCCATATCAACATACCCATCGGATTGTCCTTAATGAATGCTTGGTTAAGTGAATCTTACCAAAATGTTAATTTACTAGTAATGTTTATAAAATATTCATACAAAGATAGGGTTGCCTTGTTCCAAGCAAACAATCTCTAACGAGTAGCTTTACTTGCGCCTCAAGGCACTGCACAAACCATCGATGAGTTCTGCTGTATTTTGAAGAATCACAAAAGCATTTGATTTGTACCTCAGTTCGTTTCACATCTCCATGTGAATCTTAATTTATGTATTTGCGATGCATAGTATTCATTTATGTCTGTGATATATATAGAGTTGCCATAGTAACTTGTGTAATTGGATATGTGGAAACGTATGCTTTACATACATGTTGCTACTGCTATTTGGGCTTAGAGTATTTGAGTTTGCGAGCTACACTGTTCAGATATGTCCTAAGGTCTAGGACGTGTCTCATATATATTTACGTGTCTCATATATGTGTTGCGTAAGGGACGAAAATTTCCGCCTTAATTGCATTTTTGGTAAGAAGAGACTTCATTTAACGAAAAATGTCATAAAAGCGGAAAGTGTCGTCCCTGATTAGCCTGTGTGGACTGCACAGGCTAATCAGGGACGAAAATTTCCGCCTTAATTGCATTTTTGCTAAGAAGAGACTTCATTTATACGAAAAATGTCATAAAAGCGGAAAGTGTCGTCCCTGATTAGCCTGTGTGGACTGCACAGGCTAATCTGGGACGACACTTTACGCACATGCATTATGCCCAGTTTTCTCAGAACATGACACATATATGTATGAGATCTAGCATATAATGACATTCATTTTGTTTGGACCCCAGAATTCTTAAGACAACATTTTTTAATTGCTCTGTGATTAAGGATTGCAGAACCGAACAACAAGATAAAAGTCATTTCAACAACTGAATTGATAACAAATAATTCACTATACACAACAGTAAGATAAAAGTCATTTCAACAACTGAATTGATAACAAATAATTCACTATACACAACAGTGAATTTTTTATACATGGATTGTTAATGAGGCACCATTTAGTTTTACATCATTTTACATTCATGTATAATTAAAAAACATAAGAATGTCCGATTTAAAATGTGGATTTTATAACCTAATGTATTATGCTTGTCTATTATAATAGGATAAATATGTTCAGCATTATTCTTGTCATTTTATACAATGTATACAATTGTACATAGATTTTCATGTTTGAATCAAGGACTTTTGCAGTCCATGCAAATTAGAGTGTTTGTGAAGAGATTATTGTATTGTTGGGTTCAAAATATATATGAGCCCCGCTCTGTGAAAAGGGGGTTAAATGCATGTGCGTAAAGTGTCGTCCCTGATTAGCCTGTGCACACTTTCCATTTTTGTTTAAAGAAAGTCTCTTCTTAACAAAAATCTAGTTAAGGTGGAAAGTGTCGTCCCTGATTAGCCTTTGGGGACTGCACAGACTAATCTGGGAAGACACTTCACGCACATGCATTAAACCCCCTTTTCTCAGAGCGTGGTCCATATATAAACAAGTGAAAGAACATACACAGTACAGTATTTAAACTACTTTATTTGTGTGCAGAAATAATAGTTTGTCTGATGCTATCTGTATTTTTTTTATTTCTACAGAATGTTAGAACTTTGACCATATCAGCATCCTTTAAAATGGTCTATTTTACTTCCATTTTTTTTTTAAAGAAATATCTGTATTTCATTCCCGTACATATTAATCTATTATCAGTATGTTCAATGTATTATCTTTATATTTAATAACTATGTTTTGTATGATGTTAAAGTTCTAGCATACTTTTGAAATATGAAATTTGAAAGTTATTGAACAAACCCCCAGGGTGAGTTTTCATAGCTAACTTGTTTAACTTGATATTTATTATAATTGTGCCATTCATGGTTATTGAACAAAACTTAACAAAGACAACTATTGAAAGGTAATATAATTCTTCCTTTCTACACATGTTTATCAATTTAGAAATAATAAAAAAAAAAACAATGACTTCAAATGTGTATGGATATATGGGCCTATTGAACAATTTAAGGGTTAAACATGAACCAGCAGTAAAAAACTTGTTTATGTCCCCCAATCTATACTGGGGGACATATTGTTTTTGCCTGTCTGTTTGTTGGTTTGTTTGTTGGTTTGTTTGTTTGCACAAACTTTAACATTGGCCATAACTTTTGCAATATTAAAGATAGCAACTTGATATTTGGCATGCATGTGCATCTCATGAAGCTGCACATTTTGAGTGGTGAAAGGTCAAGGTCATCCTTCAAGGTCAACGGTCAAATATATGGGTCAAAATCATAACTTTTGCCATATTGAAGATAGTAACTTGATATTTGGCATGCTTGTGCATCTCATGGAGCTGCACATTTTGAGCGGTGAAAGGTCAAGGTCATCCTTCAAGGTCAAAGGTCAAATATATGGGTCAAAATCGCTCAAAAGGTGACATTGTGCATTGTGTTTCACAAACACATCTTGTTTTTTTTATGAGAAATGTCAGGTTAATGTAAGGAAATGGCAAATTAATCAAATTTTCTCTGCATTGTACCAGACTAAAAAATTCATTCATTCAGCATTATTAATATATTTGGATGGAGTTGATGTTTTTATTAGTGATATATTAAATGGTATCAAAATATGAAAAAGTACCATGTTTTGATGTGTGTCTTTTTGAATGTATTCTTGCTTTATATGTAGTTGTGTGGATTTATGATGATGTTGTTAAAAGGTGCTACATATTATGTGGAAAATATCAAATGAATATCTATGTTAGTAACTAAAGTATTCTTTTGTGTGTTTTAGGGTGGGCATTGACATAGATAATGTGTGATTTAAAATCAGTCAAATGTAAGCAATATACAAGTGATATAAAAAGCAACAATAGGTGACATAAATATTTATGAAATAAATATTAATATATTAAACAAATTATAAATTATATTCTTTAAGTCTAGAAAACAAACACTGTGTTGGCAATTTTAACTGTAAGATAAAGTTTCATAAGGTAAACAATGTGTTTGATCATAATTAGCAAAATTATATTTAAATGTATTTACTTTTTTTCTTGACAATTCAACAATATACTATTGTGTTACTTAGTAAATAAATATATGTGATAATATTCACTGTTACATGTATCATTATTTATGGGGAATACAGTCAATATGCCCTTTAAACAAGCAACATTTAAGTTTGTTTTGGACAACGATTGTTTAGCATGATCAACATTTTTTTTAAAAATATCAAACTAAGTTTTCGTTATGTGCCTCTATTATAAAAATTCAATAAGTGTGTATTATGTATTATATTATTTTTAATAACCATTTTGCATAGTCCGCTGGAGACGGATACTTTTTTGAGTTGTAAATCATATCCAGTGAACACATAATCTATAAATCATCGAGGGATAGTTACATATAATAAAAAATGATTCTTGTAAATTGAAATTTTCGAATGCAATTGTATGTACACATTTATTTTGCATTTCCTTGTGTGAGTAGTATTGTACTTTTGTTGGGTTTGTCTCAGGTACAGTCTAGTCAAAATTGTACATTTATTTCTTTACTTTAAGTATTGTATATTGTTATTTGCGTATTAGATCTGAATATATACAACATAACACTTCACTGTACCATACACAGATTCATCTATTATTAATTGTTATTAATTGTGAACTTCTCATATTGAAACATATAATTAACAATATAATTAACCATGGTTTGTTGAGGCTGTTCTAAACAGTAAATACATCATAATTAACTGTTTAATGTTAAGACTGTCTCTTAAGTTTAATTCCAAGTCCAAAAACAAAAAACACAACAGTCAACTGTTTTGACTGCTAGAATTATACATTCAAAGTTATTTCATTGGTATTTTGTTTATGGATAGCATACAACTAATAAAAGTTATTATGTCTGAAATCTAACAGCTAATTTATTCTTTTAATAACTATTCCATTCATATTTATTGCTATTATCATTTTAAGGCAAAAATTAAATTTTCATTTACAATATCATTTTTTGTAGAAATCTCTAATTTTTCATGGTATTTCATCATTATGTCGCCTCATATACAAGTATTTTCCTAGTGTTAACCCATTTATGCCTAGGTCTACAAAAAAGGCCTAGGCAAACAGCCTAGACCCAGATGAGACGCCGCATAATGCGGCGTCTCATCTGGGTTTATGCTGTTTGCTTAAAGAAATTTCGGTGAGAAATATTCTAAAAATAGAAATAAATATACCAGACATCTCTAATTTTCGAAATAAATTGATCCAATTTAGAAGGATAGGAGAGTCCACTTGGCATAAATGGGTTAAGTTCATCGTTGCTGTACTTTTGCAACCACCAGCAGATAGACTCATATTGTCATGTTTTCTCACAAACTTCTCCATAAGGACATGCCTTCCATTGTGGGTAAAAGTGATGTATGTGCGACAATTTTGTCCGATTCACAGACGAGACGATGCTAAACCTGTATAAACTGTACATAGTTCATTAACTTCAGTCCATTATTTCACCACTGCATTACTATAATGCTGTACATGTACATTATAAAATATTGTACATAATGCTTTACATGTCAGTATAAATGTGTTATTTATAATTGCATTCACGTTTTGTCATGTGTTTTGTTTATATTCGAGTATTACATTGCTGTCTTGTTAAATTTATGTTGCAAAGGACTAAATAAACTTGTTACAAAAGTATACATGCTGTGACTATTGCAATCTCTGTTCCATCTTTAGAAAGGCATACACTTTAAGGACGCTGTTATGCTCCCCCTTAATTTTTTTCGGCGAGCATATAGCCGTCCTGTCTTCCGTCCATCCTTCCATTACACTTTCATGTATGGAGTATTTTGAAGCAACTACGGACTCGGTGTTTAGCCATTTGCATGCTGGGAAATGTGTCATCTGCTAAAATGTCGTCTGCTGAATTTCTATAATTAGCATATTCTTATATTTTTTTTTAAAGAATACTATCAGAATAGCAAACAGTTTGGATCATGATGAGACGCCACGTTCTGTGGCGTCTCATCTGGATCCAAACTGTTTGCAAAGGCCTTCAAAATTCGGTTCCAGCACTGAAAGAGTTAGCTTCGTTTCCAGGCGGACGAGTGCATACCTCCTAGACATTCCGCTAAATGATTGCGTCAGAGTTATGGGACTTTGAACATTTAGATATTATTGTAATAATATACAAATACAAGTACATTTTTATAGCGCGAACATTATTTAACAATATTCAAATGCGCTGTACACAGTTTTATTACTTAAAAAGCTCAATTGTCATAGAAAACGCAAAACAAAGGCGGTTTAAGTTAAGTTTTAAATTGAAATTCGCTCTACGTGCATTTTTAGTTTTTTGGAAGAGCATTCCACCACTTTGTTTCCAATCTCTGCTTTTGATCAATCAGCCTTCTTTGTTCTAGTTCTTGGAATGTTGAAATTAGTATCCTCAATTGATCTTAGGAGGTATCGACATTCACCAGTTGTGAACAGCTCTTTGATGTAGATTGGGGCGGTGCCGCATTGAGTTCGAAACATGAGCACGAGTATCTTAAACATAACACGTGCATGTTTTGGGAGCCAGTGAAGTGTCCTGAGACACCATTCATGACAGGTTTGTCTGGTCTACAAACCAGCAACAAATGGCTTGAATACAACGCATTGTATCATTTTTAGTGACAGTTTGGTTCGCGAGAAAGGACTATAGGTTCACCCTCCGTCTGTCATTGCGTCCGTCCGCAAAAAAATAAATAAAAATAAATAATTTTGCAATTTCGCAAGCACTACTGACGTGAATTGTATTTAACTTTGAATACTTCATAAAGGGNACCAATAAGTATGACATTTTTGTTTGCATCTCAAGTCGTTGTCGTTGCTGGAATTCCAACAAACGTTATTGTTTAGTTAAAGCTCTTTATTTTAGCTCGATTGCATCGAAAGCCAAAGGCTTACTGAAACACTATCGAGTCCGTTTCTTGGGTAGAACAAGTACTTGCTGTCTTTTCGGGAGAGCTAAAGAACGCTCAGACAGTGGGGATCGCATCCATGACCGCCCGTTCCCTAGGAGGATATCATATCCACTACGCCACAGCGACCTCAGTAATTCAAACAAACGTAACACACGTCATAGAAAGCTTGATTAACAAAAGGCGATTCTCATTTTACTACAATGTTCTGCTTCAACTATTTTCCTTATCATTGATTAACTTAGCAGTTTTCTGAAATCAGTTCATATTGCAGTTTGATTCGACTGTTTCGAATCAAATTAATACAGGCCTTATTTGAAATGTAAAATCAGGAAGAAATAACCACATTACTGAGTCTATCAAGCACATTGATTTGTTTAAGAGTAAGTTTTCTTAATGTTGAAGCCATTTTTGGAGTTTCCCCCTTCTCATTGCATTATCACGAAGAAAAATCGATCAGTTGTATTGAACTCCGTCTTTAGTTATTAGAGGTTCAAAAATCTACCAAGCACATACCAACTTATGAACAATTGGTCTTTGCACACATAAATTAATACTGAATTTGTTATAGAAAGCTTATAAAAAATACTGATCCATCTTTATATTGTGTAATATTATGTACTATATTATTGTATTTTTCCGCCAAACGGTAACCATAGGAAGACTGAAAACTAATTGTGAAAGAAAACGCTTGGATGCTCATTCTTACGATTTTAAGACAGTTGTCACAATTGAACTAGAAAACTACCACACAGTCTATAAAATATAAAATAGCCTATGGCGGATAAAATATAATTCATATGAGATCAGCATGTACCATAAGAGTAAACGATCCGCGTTAAAAAAATAAAAATAATATATATATATATACTATTTCTTTATTTAAAAAATGATTATTTTAAGACCGAACTTTTTCCACCTGCGTGTAAAATTATCGCAAAAACTATTATTTTGTATTCAGTCCACATGCAGTTAAAAAAAAACAGATGAAGGCTGGTCTCCTTGTGTTACCTGCCGCTGTGGATCAA
>VMBQ01001969.1:0-61471 GCA_007657795.1 Dreissena rostriformis
CACGGTATATATTTAATCCATGCGAACCAATTTTACAACTAATTGCAAACTGGTCGTGGTGGCGTAGTGGATATTGGGTACACCTAGCCTGCGGGAGGTCCTGTGTTCGATTCCCATCCTGGCAGCGAACGCATTTTTTTTACCAAATGCGGTACCAGTTCTACTGAAGGAAACAAGAGGGTCTCAATTAACTTATGACTTCCGATCCCATTGGGCTGGAATAAATAAGTTGAAACAAACGGTTAACTCTTACACTTAACATAGTGCTAACCACTTATATTTTTTATAAAAAAAACAGTCTTAAAGCTTAATCATGTTAACTAACGTAAGGGTGTGCACCTCATGTTCAGGTTTGACGCTTTCATAGGTAATAAGTGTTCTGTAAATGTTTAGAAGACGGGATGTTATGTTATTGTATACAAATGGTGTTAAATGGTGAACCTGTGAACCTCTATCATTAAGGATTGTGTGTATTATTCCCTCTTGTTGTTGGGGGGGGGTATGGGGGGGTGGTTGCAAACATTACGATGTTATGTTTCACGCCTTCACGAAATGCGTACCCATGTTTTCTATTTCAAAGTTGTTATTGTATTTTTTTACCTAACATCAATACAACTTATGCGCCATGTACGTAACTACCGACTATTAGTGTACCGCACGCACACATGTCGACAGGCAATTTACGAATCCCATACTGCATTTACAGGATTTATTATGTTTCATCTTTCATTTTAATATTTTTCCAAAAAGAGACATTAACACTTGATATCTGACTCAACAACATATTCCAAAGACGTCAAAAACATTTCAATATTAATGTAATTGAGCTGCAGCATGTAAACGTTGTTTGAAGGCTCAACACGTCTACAAATAAAAATGATCTTGTGTCCTTTTAACAAGCTACCATTAATCACTATTCATGGGGTTGGGTTTTAAAGAATACGCAACCCGACTAACATTTCCATTATATTTTACATAATATTATGTCGACAGCCGTAGGTAATATAATCTTTCAATGTCATCTTCAACGTGACACAAAAGCATTATTAATTGTGGATGAGGAAAACCCCTCGTATGAATGAATTGTGTCTGTGTGGTATTGTTGTAAAAGCTCTTTTCTATTCACAAATGGGACTGCCCCAGGCCATTTATGAGTAAGAACTGTGTTGTAATAATAAACAAACAAATATTGACATATCAATTCATCAATATTAGTTATTTCCAGTTAAGTTTTTTTCATAAACAATATTCACCGCTATATTCCAGAATAATGTAATACGTCATGGTTGTCCGCAGTCTGTTTTGAATTATATTTCCATGTTTAACATATAAGTGTAATTTATGTATTTGACATGATAAATACATTTGTGTTTATTTGTATGTGTTTGCGAACCTAATATCGTTTTCAAATATTACACACACTCAAATATAAATAACGGACATCATCAACGACTAAGGTGATTGTCCAATAAGCGCCTGTCACATAATTAAACCGACAAGTAGATCATGTCGAATATATAAAATTGCAATAGACCTTTATATATCTCCAAGTACTTCAACAAGTTAATCCTTTACATTATTTCTAAGTGTGATCAACGTACTTGAAATGGTTCTGTTTAGTAGTTTGGAACATGTGTGTAAAAGAAGTATGTATTTGCAGTATTGTATGTATTATTCAATGCGAAACTACAACAGATAACTGTATCTGCAAAGGATTTCGCGATCAAGCAGACTTNTTGAATAAACAACTTCTACAAAATAAGAGAGTTTATTTGAATGATTTCTATGAAATACATTTTGTTTGCTATATGGAGTATATAGAGTGATTTATCCGATGCATTCGAAAAAACCTCTTTGCCTTATTTTTAATGAAGTTTTAGTGAAAACTAACAACGTATTGGCTTTCGGTTATACCCTTTAATTACAAATGTTGTAATTAGTTCAACACAATTTACACATGTGTGATAATGACTCGGTAGGACCTTATATATATTGCTGTGTTCTGTTCTGGATATTTAAGCACTTCATGATTAATTAATGTCTGATGTTTATCAACATTTAAATCTGTCTAAGATTGAACCTTACAAAGCGTATCCGTGTTATTCCGATTTCAGTTTTCTGGGTGCGTTAGTCAATATGCAACTTCCTTTTAGATAAGTTCACCCCAAACATGCCCAAACATTGCACAGCGAATGACATAGTTATGAGTTTTACGTCCTAGTCTTATAAACTCGGTTTGTGAATCAGTAACTGATATCGTAATAAAGCCATGATTCAAGTCGGTTAAAATAACGTAATATACGTACCGTGTGGGAAAAAGTTTATCGCAGGTAAACTCATGAATGAGTTACGTACAAAAGCAATCGTAGACTGCACGAGTTCAACACGGTATATATTTAATCCATGCGAACCAATTTTACAACTAATTGCAAACTGGTCGTGGTGGCGTAGTGGATATTGGGTACACCTAGCCTGCGGGAGGTCCTGTGTTCGATTCCCATCCTGGCAGCGAACGCATTTTTTTTACCAAATGCGGTACCAGTTCTACTGAAGGAAACAAGAGGGTCTCAATTAACTTATGACTTCCGATCCCATTGGGCTGGAATAAATAAGTTGAAACAAACGGTTAACTCTTACACTTAACATAGTGCTAACCACTTATATTTTTTATAAAAAAAAACAGTCTTAAAGCTTAATCATGTTAACTAACGTAAGGGTGTGCACCTCATGTTCAGGTTTGACGCTTTCATAGGTAATAAGTGTTCTGTAAATGTTTAGAAGACGGGATGTTATGTTATTGTATACAAATGGTGTTAAATGGTGAACCTGTGAACCTCTATCATTAAGGATTGTGTGTATTATTCCCTCTTGTTGTTGGGGGGGGGTATGGGGGGGTGGTTGCAAACATTACGATGTTATGTTTCACGCCTTCACGAAATGCGTACCCATGTTTTCTATTTCAAAGTTGTTATTGTATTTTTTTACCTAACATCAATACAACTTATGCGCCATGTACGTAACTACCGACTATTAGTGTACCGCACGCACACATGTCGACAGGCAATTTACGAATCCCATACTGCATTTACAGGATTTATTATGTTTCATCTTTCATTTTAATATTTTTCCAAAAAGAGACATTAACACTTGATATCTGACTCAACAACATATTCCAAAGACGTCAAAAACATTTCAATATTAATGTAATTGAGCTGCAGCATGTAAACGTTGTTTGAAGGCTCAACACGTCTACAAATAAAAATGATCTTGTGTCCTTTTAACAAGCTACCATTAATCACTATTCATGGGGTTGGGTTTTAAAGAATACGCAACCCGACTAACATTTCCATTATATTTTACATAATATTATGTCGACAGCCGTAGGTAATATAATCTTTCAATGTCATCTTCAACGTGACACAAAAGCATTATTAATTGTGGATGAGGAAAACCCCTCGTATGAATGAATTGTGTCTGTGTGGTATTGTTGTAAAAGCTCTTTTCTATTCACAAATGGGACTGCCCCAGGCCATTTATGAGTAAGAACTGTGTTGTAATAATAAACAAACAAATATTGACATATCAATTCATCAATATTAGTTATTTCCAGTTAAGTTTTTTTCATAAACAATATTCACCGCTATATTCCAGAATAATGTAATACGTCATGGTTGTCCGCAGTCTGTTTTGAATTATATTTCCATGTTTAACATATAAGTGTAATTTATGTATTTGACATGATAAATACATTTGTGTTTATTTGTATGTGTTTGCGAACCTAATATCGTTTTCAAATATTACACACACTCAAATATAAATAACGGACATCATCAACGACTAAGGTGATTGTCCAATAAGCGCCTGTCACATAATTAAACCGACAAGTAGATCATGTCGAATATATAAAATTGCAATAGACCTTTATATATCTCCAAGTACTTCAACAAGTTAATCCTTTACATTATTTCTAAGTGTGATCAACGTACTTGAAATGGTTCTGTTTAGTAGTTTGGAACATGTGTGTAAAAGAAGTATGTATTTGCAGTATTGTATGTATTATTCAATGCGAAACTACAACAGATAACTGTATCTGCAAAGGATTTCGCGATCAAGCAGACTTCAAGTCGATTTATGTGGTGAATGTTATCTGAAAGGCTATATTATTGGATGCATGCACGTACATCCTTATCAGTGCATACTTCAACTCTGTACTTTGGAAACGTTAATGTGATTGCCGAATGTCAATGATAACATCTAACCACTCAACTATGTATCGACCTAAACTGAACTGTGAAATTAAATACATTGAACTGTGTTTTCAATGTTAAGCAAATTAAATAAAAACGTTTAACTATTTTTATATTTTAAAAATATATATGAGCCTTGCTCTGGAAAAACGGGGTATAATGCCATTTCGTAAAGTTCAATCCCAGTCTGCACACGCTATTAAGATATAACATTGTCCGACTAGACTGGATTTGTGTTTATAATAGAGTTACTTTAATCGAACAATTCTTCAAAAGGGCGAAGTTTCGTCCCTGATTATGCTAATCAATAAATGTTATGTCTGCTGAGTGATGCAATTACTGTCTGGAGAACGTGTATTACCCTAGTTTTGAAGTTGACCTGTATGCGTGATATTGACATTTAAACTAGGAACAAAGGTCTTACATTCAACGTGTCGTCTCTACATGGTGAACTGGTGGGACACGATATTTTAAAATTTCATGATGAATAATTTGACCTTTGACCGTCAGATGTGACTTTGACTGTTAAGCTAGGGACCTGGGTTTTCTTTTGATTCTGTGTTATTTGAGACATATCCGGATTTAACCTGTTAAAATTTGTGTCGCGCGTAACTCGAAAAGTATTGCCGTTTGAAGATTAAACTTTACAAACATAAAACTGGCATGTGAGCTTGCACACCTAGGTTGTTTGGTGCATAACATTCGGAAAAAGTGGGTTCCGACGTTTTTTTTTGTTTTTTTTTCCATATTTCGCCAGGAATGCAACAATGAATTTCCCGTTGCGTCCAATGTCCCAGTTTATGTATGATGGTAAAAATATTAAGAATATACGCTAAATGTATAACCCAGGTTCGTATCCATTAAGGATTCTTAAATGTAGAAACAGAAGAAAAAAAACCTTTGTCCCTGTTTAGCTTGTTCAAAGCTTGTTTTAAGCCACGTTTTGAATGTTGAATATCTTCCCTTTAGTAATGGTTTGTTGCTAAAGCGGTAACGTTTGGATTTTGATTGTGTATCTCTAGCGATGCGGACATAATTTCCACCATTAATCGTCGATGGCGAGATTACAACTATTTAAACAGAAGGGTTGTTAGTTTTGCTACATTAAACTTTATGATCATATTGTTGTTGATGTGTTTCACGTGAATAAATGTTCCTTTATTTTGTTTAAACTTCGTGAATTCATGTAATGGTAAATTGAAATATAAAGTGTGAAGAAACAAATAATGCTTTTTTTTTAAATTATATAACAGTGTTAAACATAACAAATCTCGTATAAAATATGTAAAATACATATCCAAAAAAATGTTAGTGTAAAAACAATACAAAACAGGTAGTTATATGTGTGAATTTATGAAACGCTTTCTTCAAAGCAACACGTTGAAAGACATCAAGGTAGTGTTATCTTTTTTTAAACGTTTCTATTTTAGATATTTTGAAACGTTTCATGCACACAGTCATTGTCGGCATCGGCGTTGCTATAACTTGCTAAACGATTGCTATGCGAATCCTCGGTTGGGATTTTAGTTAATCCAGTGGGCAAATCTTTTAACATATGATAATCTGTATTATGAATGCTTGTTCTGGACACATGTTCACATGAGCGACATGTTGCAGAACATTGACGGTTGAAACAAAACGTAAGTCCCTATCTCCGATAAAGTAAGGCCACAGAAACGGATAACACTGTACAGGCGGTAATGGTGCCCAAGGCAACAACCATCCAATGTGTCTGAAAATAAGGAACTTGCACTAAAACATGTGTCACCAGTCAGCCATAAAACTTGAATGTTAAATGTTATAACCTGACTGATTGGAACTAATTGTACGCGAAATTTAACTTGATCAAATAAGCCTCATCTCAAAACCGGACTTAATGTATTATATGGTATTTCCGTTTCAAGGAAGTCTCTTCTTAGCAAAAATCTACTTTAGGCGGAAAGTGTGCAAACTGCACAAACTAATCTGGGAAGACATTTACGTACATGTATTAAGCCTCGTTATCCGAGAGCTCTCCTCAAGTAAATTAAATGGAAAAATATAATAAAAAATCGCCCATCTGAACCATCAAGTTGACGAACAAGATCATGCTTTTTGTAAACTCTTTATTACATAAAAACGTTTTTTGTGTATCCTTTATGAAGATACCATGTTCTTGCAAGAGCCTAAGTAACCGTTCTTGTAACAATTACCTACCGTCATTTCATCTGTTACATTCGTCAATGTGTTAGTTTTGTTTTTACATAGACCATGGTGGCACGAGGTATCCTTGGTGGTTCTGTTCACGGTTTCGTCAACGGATGAATTACTATAAATGTACAACCAGAAATATAACACACATCCTTGAATGCGATTACAACTGTTTGATCTTTGATATTTATTTGCTGTATTGTTTCTACACTAATGGCTATTGGCGGCATATGATAAAGGCAAGCATTTATCATTTTCTTTTGATCGTGTTTTTATTGCTTTAACATTTATATTTTAAGCATTGACTAGGTGATGTTGCATTTATAACTCGTGTACGTTACCTCATTCAATGGATCAGAATAAATGATTTCATTGTTTATATACTATTTTATATAAAACGTATTTCACAAGATAATACCTAGTATTCGAGTTCTTTTTCAGCATGCAACCATTTTCTTCTTGACTGGTGTGACAGCCGTCGTCAAGGTAACACATAGTCCCACAATCACACTTCTCCCCTACCTTTACCAGGCCATAACCGTAAACCGACGGCGATGGATCTAATAACGATATTAAAAATCACTGTTCAACTCGTCTTTTAAGTTTACTTACGCGTAAGACAATACTGCCGAGGAATAATTTCACAAATAGATAGTAATTAAAATTATTATATATTTATAGATTCAGGCGTTTACCTCTATCGTACCATGAAAAATAACCAGACTGTGGAGTATGAATTTTGAATTGAGAAATATATATGTGATTAACATGTATACGTTTTAAATTGCATTTATTGAATACTAATACAAAAAAATACATTATTACTAGTTGGATATACTGTATATTAATAGATTAAAAAATATTGCGTGAGAGTAACCTGAATTATATTGTGTTGAACACAAATGAAAGGTTGTGAACATATGGCAAGTACTAAACTTTTAAAACACGAAATTCGACCAGGATCTGAAATTATCTTCGCAATGCTGTTCACACTGCACGGAGAAAGACGGTTATGATTAGGATCCTTTCCATCAACAGTTACATTGTGCATAAGACAAACCGCGCCATCCAACGGATCCATAAGTAGTTTGCACGAGCTCCTATCTGTATCATGCTAAAACACATTTAATAACTGGAAGTCTAATATAAATAGTTAAAAGTAAAAACAAATTCAGAACATTTGGATCTGAGCGTGTTTAAAGGATCGTATACATCGTGACTAATACAGTATAAAACTTTTCTTAACATAACATAAAATTACGTAATAATGTAATTGAAGTTAAAATAAAGTATTTTATTTGATTGCCTGTTTTGAATCATGTTGCTAATCATTATTTCGCTCACAATTGTACACACAGCCGCATGTGAGTGTAAGGTTTGGGTACCCATAATGGGTTGTAAATCCCCAACGATTTTCATTTTCCTCACACAGATATTGGTCGATCCAGTATTACGCATTAATGTTTGGTGTTATTATGTACTTTTGTATTGTTTATTTATCAAAAACACGAAAAAGGTGTGCCTAGTGCTAAAGATAGAAGAGGGCTTCCATTTGTGTAGTGGCAGGGTTTCACCTTGTTCATAGTTTAGATTCAATATGTGATTTGCCATGGAAGGTGAACGTACCTTCGCTCAAATGCTATGCGCCACCTCATGTGCCAGAACAAGATATGTTTTAGTGCTCGGATTGTATGGGTTCTCCGCATCTTTGTATAGGTTTACAAAGGCAATGTAGTGTTCTTTGCACACGCCTTCTGAGGTTTCTAAAAAAATTAAAGTATTGTGTGTGTTGGCGGGATCTCATAAGAAGAAATGTCCGATTATATAAATTAAATGAATCTATTTAAAACTGTCGTTTAAGCTTTAACAAATTAGCCAGGCTTATATTTAAAATAACAAGTACAAAAAGCCATTTTTGTTTGGTAATATATAATAGTTCAATAAAGATCACACATGCATAGCTAATATAACGCACTCAGAAGAACATGTATTTCGTGAAATCATATAAAATGACTATGAAAAGATTCACATTGTTCATACATAGAAATTAATTCGACCTGAATCGTATATTTTCTGCTAACTTTCGATACCAACCAATATTAGCTCCTATAGCCAACCCGTTTACGGGGATATTTCCATCATCGCTCTTTTTGTAAAGTTTTCTAGCAGTGAAAAGCACAGAGAGGCAGTGCTGGCCTTGTCTGTTGGTAAAGTAGTCATCGTTGAGGTAATCATCATTAGATGCAGGAGTATAATAATCCGGATAATTATTTGCGTGTTGGTCTTTCGTTACTGGAATAGAATAGCACAGCTTGTTTTGATTACGTATACACAGGTGCAATGGGCGATGATAGTAAGGTGAAACTACACACTTAGCTTACTAGTTTACTTGGTATTGTCTTGGTTTTAAATTGCAAACGTAAATCATAACAACTGATGTAACAGTTGATCTGTATTGTATTGTTTAGACCTAACCGTCCCGATAGTTAGTTGAAGAGTTTTGAGTGCGTTGGTCTTTTAGTGCATCGGTAATTCAACTAATTTGGGTAACCATAACAAATAAGAGTGACTGACCAGTTGACTAATGCAGTGTATGAGTGCATGATTGAAGGAATACGTGAAATGGTATGGCTTATCCCACGAGTATAACGGACTCACGTCTTCTGTATAGGACTGTATCGCCGTAACTCTGTAGGACTTGGTGATACTCCAGCAACGGCTTGCAGATGTTCATGGCGGTCTGGTCACAAATACTTTCATTCCAGATCTGTAGGAAGGCAAAGGGGATATTGTTTTCAATTTCGATGTTACAACCTAATAAATTAAAAACGTATTCCAGCATAAATGTATCTGAATTTCAAACATTTGCATACACAACACTTATTGTGAGAGTTGTTGTTATAAACTAGAAAAGGCAACGGTATAATTGAATATATGGGCGTACCGTGTATCGATATTCGGCCAGCAATTTTGAATGGCGCAACAAATTGAATAATGTAACGCCTACTATTGATTCGGGAACAATCTTCATTGATTCGGTCCGACATTATAAGATTATATTAACTCGCTGAAGAATAAGACCTAACCAATCGACACATTCATACCTTCTTCAAAGAGAAGAAGCACCTCGTTATATACATTGCGATGAGCTTTTCTATGTAAGGTATCATTGTTGATTGTACAGACATTGTCAATATTAGTGATATACATTTAAAGTAAAACGGTTTCACGAGCTTTTCTTAGCATTGCCAAATTCATAAATTAATTATTGTTTAATAGAGATAGGAACATGTTCGATCCTTTTTCAAATTGCTTCTTTCATATTATTTGTCATAACAGTCCGAGTTGTTAAGTTATCGTAAAACCCGAATAAACAATAAGCAAATATGTTATCCGGAAAATATAAGGGCATACATTATTACTTTAACAGCAGCAATGCTGTTTATACATATAACATTAAACAGGTTCTTTATTAAAATTTTAAACCCAATACCTACATTAATTGTATGAATTTCGAATTGTAAAGTCATGTTTTCCGTTTGTTTCGTCCCATCTGTGTGCACGGGAAATTGAATGTTTTTGAAGACTGTGTTGAGAACGTTCACGTGATCTCGCAACATCACATGTATCGCTTGGATAGCCCTTGTTCTATTCTGCATAGAAGTGACAACGAAGCAAATATAAACCAACTTCACTAGAATAATAGAAACCCTATTATAGCATGAAGTCAGCAAAACCTGACATGTTGCCTATTGTCACAAACATTCTGCAAAAACTTACAAACAATTATAAACTGGAGTCACCGTCAAGAACGTGAATGCAAATCAATAAATCCGCATCGCACAGTCTGGTCTGGAGCTTCTCTGTCCGCAAACGAGACCACGAAACCTCCCGTGTCTTTATAGCGGACAGGGTAGCTCCTGACCAGATTGCGCGTAAGCCATCTTGGCTGGAGCTACGCTTGCCGCATTCGGCATGGCGCGGGTCAATTATCACATTTGCTTTAGACACGTACACCACGAAGCCATTCCTACCTGATCATGTTTGTGCAGGACATATCTCCAAACAAACGGGTCTGTCGTAAGCTCCAGTGTACACAGTCGAGTCGTCGAGTTTTGAAGTTCAGCCAGTACATCACTATGGGCAAATGAATTGTCTGTAGACCTGCATTCCCTTCTCAAGCCCAGTGACTGGAATAAACAGGATAGTTCTAAAATAAATATAAACCGATTCTTTAAAATGCTGGATGAAAAGTATCATTTAAAGTTTTGTTTACAATTAAATATTTTAGAGTTGGTAAAAACATTACAAGAAAAAATGAATGTTGGTCCTTGAGTTCTAACCGAACCGATTTCTAACCGAGTGTTTATGTACACTTTAGGTTAGCAACCGATATCTGAAAAATAAGTAATAACTATAAAAAAAAAAGTATTGTAATGCTTAATTGTGTAATTTTGAGTCATGATGTTTGTATAACAATATAATATTTGTTTGCTTAATACAAAATTAATAAAACATTTAATGTTAACAGTGGAACTGTTTACTGTTGTTGCACATGGCGAATAGTTTCATTTTACTATTGCTATTGGTTATATTTCGTGTAAAATACGTTGACTTTATAAATAAAGTTATTAAATAGTTTCCGACTATATCAATTTCGATAAGAACCCTTCTCTGGAATCTCCCATACAAGTTAAGAAATTGTATCAAAAATAATATGTCTCATAATGTGTAATGTGTGTATGTGAATCGGGTGTATACATGACCTTTATCGCAAATATAACCATTTTCACGACGGGACTGTAAACGAAGATTTGAATTGATTAGGATCACAATATAGCGGGAATTATTTCCAAAT
Organism: Dreissena rostriformis; assembly: GCA_007657795.1. Classification (NCBI taxonomy): domain Eukaryota; kingdom Metazoa; phylum Mollusca; class Bivalvia; order Myida; family Dreissenidae; genus Dreissena; species Dreissena rostriformis. The sequence goes on from VMBQ01001969.1 coordinate 11,296, forward strand.
ATATATTTGTTTGGTCATTGACCTTTTAACTATCTTATATAATCATATCGCACTGAACTAAAATATTGGTTTAGGTTGAGCAATAAATGATAGAAACTATTGCAAAATTACTTGTAGATAAATCATATATCTTTACCTCCATCATCTCTGTTGAATGAAGTTGATGCACGTTCTCTGTCTTTTTTGTTGGAATTCTAAACGAAACATTAACATATTTAACTACATTAAATAGAGTCAGTTATGTATACATGTTTTTAACAATATAAATAACTACATGCAATACTCTGCGGAATATAAATGGAACACATATTATTATCCATAAAATAGAAAGATTATATATATACTAAATTAATGATAAAGCTTAGCATAACACCAATATACGGCAAATGTGAACTGTACTGTTTAGCACGACGCAGTTGCAATACATATTGAGAACACAAGTATAGAGTTGGACGTAGGCTTGCATTAATCCCACTATGGTCTGTTTATGGTGTGGACGGCAAATGGCAACAACTAGATATCAATAAACTATAATAAAACTATGCACAAGACATGAAGTATGTGAACTAAGCGAGAGTTTGCTGTCAAATTTCGATACTTATACAAATAGCACAATATTAAGATTTGATACAAAACAATTACATTAAATAAACGCACGCACTTCATTTACATTAAATAAAATATAAACTAAAAGACATAACGTTGCAAAGCAATAAACTCCCTCACGATTTGCTCTGTGGGTGAAGCGGTTTGCAGGGTGTGCCACAACATCTCGTGGTTGTATGCCATCGGTTCGTATAAGGGTTCGCTCGGTGTTGGAATGATACCTTGAACAATATATATATTGTTTTAAACAGTTTTAATTCCAGATAGCTCCCCATACGTATTACAAGTACACATGGCTTTTGTTACTTTTATACCGCTCGATATTGTACCTGAAGCGTTTCGACCGATATACCGATATACATAATCATAAATTTGTCGCACTGTATCCATTTAACAAGTGTTTGTAACATGGTGGGCAAATAATGGTAACGGAAAGCTTATATGTTTTGTGTTATTTTTAACATGAATTCCTTTTTATTAATGCGTTAGCTTAATGAAAATTAATATAATATCAATTGATTTATTGTAAGCGTGAACATTTTCATACAATGTCATACAAAACATTACAACGCCAAAACGATAATTTGTTCCAATATTTCATTTAATTATATACCTAACTTACAGACGAGCATGTCATAAATAAACTTGAATTTGTTCTCACGCTCAAAATCGCCATACGCCGTTCGCACATTTTCGCAAATAACGAGGTCGTTTACAAGCCAAGCCGCTGTTGTGTTTTACAAATTTCACATGTCTTTGTTATCATGTTTTGTAGATGACACGTTGAAAGAGGTCGCAAACGATTTATGAACAATATTGATTCAACGGATGCAACCGCACCCGTGTGTTAATATTTAACACCAAAAAAGCATTGTACACTGAATGATCGCATCAATGTATTACATATTATATAATATTAATATTATTATTATTATTATTATTATTATAATATATATAAAGATACCCAATATTTGGTATATATTGGATACATCTTTGGAACTCTCACATATTTATATGTATATATATATATAAAGACTTAGTAGGTCCAAAACGCTTATCCAACTGTATCGTTTTGTTACCATATGTTCTTGCCATGGCACGGATCCTGCTGGACTGTTGAAGTACAACTTCAGATACTCCCGTTGCCTCTTTCCTGCTACAGTATCACTGTTGGGTCCATTGATTGCTTCAACTTCATGCATGTTTTCATTGGCTCTCCAGAGGCCTGGTACTACATTATGTTGATCATCCTCCGCGTCAATTTGGGCATTCTGCGAACCGGGATACCGTTTTCTCATTAGATTATGAAGGCATATGCAAGCCTCGAGTACAGTTCTCACTATGTCAGGTCCTTGCATCATTGTGGTCAATACTATCTGCCATCTCTGTGCCAGTATACCAAAGGCGTTTTCTACTACACGTCTCCCTCTTGAAATTTTATAGTTGGTTATCAACTCTTGCTTCGAAAGTCCTCGGTGAGAGTATGGTTTCATCAGGTGGGTTCGTTGTCCAAAAGCGTCACCACCCAAGATAAAATATGGCATGTCCTGATCATCATTGGGTATTGGGTCTGGATCTGGGAATCCGATTGTTCCATTTTCCAAACACTCCTTCAATTCGGACTTGTTGTATATCTGAGAGTCAGACATGGACACGTATCCACCAATATCTGTCAACACAAACTTATAATCGGCGTCCACCAAAGCCAGAAGAACAACCGAAAAGAAGCCTTCGTAAATGTGAAACAATGATCCAGTGTTATTTGGGCATCTGAAAGCCACATGTTTGCCATCAATTGCTCCGCAGGCGTGTGGCAAATTCCACTTTGTCTGAAACTCTTCCGCAATAGTGAGCCATTCGCCTTGTGATGTTGGACATGATATGACTTCGTCCTTATATACGTCAACAATTGCCCGGAACACTTTAGGAATAAACAAAGATATTGTGTTCCTAGCAACTTTAAAGGAGTACTGCAAAGACGGGTACTGGTCGCCAAATGCCAAGTGTCGTAACGTAATCAAAAGTTTCAGACTTGGATCCAGCGATTTCCTGCAGGGGTTGTCTGGCTTCTGCCATCTTGGGCCATCTCGGTTGAGAAGCTCATCAAACATTTCAGGAGGCATTCTAATAAAAGTGAAGAATGNAACTATGAATAGTCAACATCCAAAACAACATTCATGGAAATCAACTTATACACGGTGGTCTAAGCGCATAGACATTCCAACGTAACTCGTCCTAAAAGCAGTTACCAAATTACTTTGATTCCAGATTATTTTCACCACCACTTACCATGTACACCATTAAATAGGCTTTAAAGTATATGTATCCGTCATTTTTTATTTCTGTTCTTCCAAATATATGTTGATTAAAGTTAAAATAATACAACTGACTTTAAAAATAAAAATATGGTATGATGTCATTAAAATAAATTATATGTTTCATTTGTGAAGATAAAAAGATACACAAATGAATGGTGATGATTTGAGATGCATGGCTCACAGTGGACGATATAATGCAGACAATATAACATAAACAAGAAAACACAGGGTTTTGATACACTTTTCCGTTTCTTATTTACAGACAATATTCACAAACTCAATGGGAAAGAGTGACCAGAACAACGCGTAAAACGTTTTTGAAAAAGGCAGGGTTGGAACCTTTTGATTGCGAGATTCTATAATAATTTATTTGATATTGAGTAAATATAAACAGCAGCATATGTTTATGTCTAAATACATATCTGTCTTAATTTGATTTGCATTATTGGTAGGTAGTCAATGCTTTGATACATTATATGATAACATTATTTCAATTACAATGCTATGACCTGTTTATGCGGTTTAATATATAGGTAGGGCTACATTTTACTTCTACCAAATCGTTGCCTTTTTAGATAAAAGATGAAATTGAATCGTTTTAGTTATAAGTCCACCAAGGACATTTGTACAGTGCATTCCATGACGGGACAAAGGCACATAACACACAATATAACACACTCCTTTTTACGAAATGTGATGCCGGAACAGCTTTTTACACTTTCTCAAGATATAAGTGTACGTCTAAATTATGAAATATAGGAGCAAACAAAAGTCCGGGTATTTTTGCGAAGAGATCTATTTACTAGCCAAAAAAATTATTATACGTTTTCAGATATTACAAAACCATACATATTGTGTCTGCGGTCTTTCAGCTATAAGCTACCATAATACACCTTTGAGAACTGAAACGTCATAGTTCACGTTCCCCTCATTGCGAGTGTCTGTAATCAATGACATTTGGAATGAATATAGATGGAGTTTTGAACAATTGCCATATGTTATGTATAACATAATTAGCTTAATTCATTACAATTGTATGACATGATTGTACTTCTTTTGTATACACATTCGTCGTCATTTTGATGATTACTGATACTGTGTTGTTGTTTTTTTGGACAATTGTTTAGTTTTAGTTCTGTCACAGATGCGTCATAGAGATTACTACCGTGCATAACAGGCTGGGACAGAAACAATCTAAACAAAAACATGAATGCAATGTTCATTATTAGTGTTGTAAATTAACTATAGCAAAATGCACTGTTAATGTACAATTTTGAATAGGTAACTTCATAGAAACCACAAAAAGTATGGAAGTGTGATATATTCGCAGTATTATAAACATTTCAATTCATGCTACCCCTAGATATAATAAATATGCATTACCAAAATCAAAAACGTTAGTAATACGTTATATTGTCGATTAAAAATAAATCAAAATAAAGAAAGTGACGTCTATTCAACTAATAATGCAATAGTGTACTTTGCATGAATGCTGCAAATGGCAATCCCTAACATAACAAACAATTAGAACACTCATCTATGCCCCGTAATGAGTCACACAAATACAGTTACTGCACCATAAATCCCCCTTCAGATACTTGCTTAGTGATATTACTTTACATAATGAAAACAACATAGCTATTTTCCACGAATCTGTTTGTTCAGTTCCAATTAGTTAAATTTACTGATTTGTTTCAGAATAATTTTGTTTAGCAAGGAATACTGTGCGATTTAAAACAGCGTTAAATTTGAGTGAGTGTTTTTGTTGTTGTTTTGTTGTTGATGATACATGTGTACATTTCAACATAACGTCATACACAAACACAGCATAAACATAAGTAAACGTTTAAAATACATGGGAATATCGGCATGGATAAAATACAATATCAAAACAGAACAGAATATTGTGTTTTCAAACTTATGCATGTAAATCTCATATCAAAATAACCAAACAAATAGATCACACTCCTATGTTCCGTAATGTGACTCCAGAACTGCTGTTACATTTGCTCATGATACCAAGTGTACGTCTAAATTATGAAATTGAAGCAACAAAAGTCCGAGTTGCTTTGCGAAGAGACAGGCCAAATAATTACAATAATGTTTCAGAAAGTAAAAACAAACAAATATATGGTGTCTGCGGTCTGTCAGTTATGAGTAATCCTAATACACGATCGAGAATTGAAACGTCATACTTCCCGTACCGCTCATTGCGAGTGTCGATGATGAATGATTTTTTGAACAAATATTGATGGCGTTACAATTGCCGTAATTTATGTGTAGCATTACAATATGATTTCATTTCAATGTTATGACGTGCTTGTGATTTTGTTATTCACAATTGACTTCATTTTGAAGATAAGTAATGGTGTGGTTATTTTGAGATGGACTATTATATAATTTCGTGTCTGTCACAGATGCATCATAGAGATTGCTACATTGTTTAACATGCTGGGAAAAAAAACAATCTCTACAAAAACATGTATGTAATGTCCATTTTTTTTAAATACACCATAACAGACAGCACTGTTCTGTACATTTCCGAATAGGTCCTTCACAGAAACTGCGAAACTATAAAGTTGTGGTATATTCGCAGTATTATAAACATGCCCGATACTAAATACCCCTAGACATAACAAGTAGGAATAATCCAAAATGCAAAATATTTCGTGCTATTGTCGATTTGAAAAGAAAAATCAAAATAAAGATAATGGCTTCTGTAAAACCCTTTATTGCAATAGTGTAATTTGCATGTATGCTGCGAAGGACGATCCCTAACATAACACACAAATAGAAGACTCATCTATGTTCCGTAATGAGATCACACAACTACAGTTACTGCACCAATACTCCCCCTTTCACATAAGTGATAATACTTCACGTAATGAAAACAACAAAGCTGTTTTCCGGGAATATTTGTTTTCAGCTCCAATGTGTTAAATTTACTGATTTGTTTGAGATGATTTACGTTAAGCAAGCAATAATTTGCGATGGAAAATAACGTTAAATTATTCTAAGGGAGTGGATTTGTTTTTGTTTTGTTAACAAATCATGATAAATGTGTACATATCAATACAACGGCATAAACACTAATGGCTTAACCAAAAAGTATACTTTCGAAATACTTTGGAATTTCGGCATGGATAAAATATAATATCATAATAACCAAACAAATTGACCACACTAGTATGTTCCGTGATGTGATACAAAAACTGCTGTTTGATTTTCTCATTATACCAAGTGTACGTCTAAATAAAGAAACAAAGGAGAAATTTGCTTTGCGAAGAGATCTGTTGACAAGCTGAATAATTACAATAATGTTTCAGATAGTATATTGAGATAAATATTCTGTCTGCGGTCCTTAGATAATTGAAATGTTATGTTTCACGTATCTATAATTGCGAGAGGCTATTATGAATGAATGTGAATACATATTAATGGAGTTACTATGTACACTTGCCATATTTCATGTATACCATAATTAACTTAATCCATTACAATTGTATGACGTGCTTGTGCTTCTTTTGTATATAAAGTCGTCTTCATTTTGATGATATGTGGTTATTTTTAGAATGTACTAGTGTTTAGTTTTGTGTCTGCCACAGATACATCATAGATATTGTTACAGTGCATAAAATACTGTGACAAAAACAATCTCAACAAAAGCATGAATTCAATGTTTATGATTATTTGTTACTTAACTTTAGCAAAATGCTCTTTTTATGTAAATATTTCAATATGATACTTCACATAAACCACGATAGTTAAGAATTGTGATATATTTGCAGTATTATAAAAAAATCAAAATAATAAATACCCCTAGATATAACAAGTATGCATTACTAAAATCACCAATGTATTGTCGAATAAAACGAAAAAAATCCAAATAAAGATAGTGACTTATGTTAAACCTGTATTGCCATAGTGTTAATTGCATGTATGCTGCAAAGTACAATCCCTAACATAACAAACAACTAGAACACTCATATATATGCCGTATTGAGATCACAAGACTACAGTTACTGCAATAATTGCTAAGTGATAATACTCCGCATAATAAAAACAATTTTTTTTTCAGTTCCAATTAGTTAAATTTACTGATTTTTTTCCGATTACTATCATTAAGCAAGAAATAATTTGCGATGTAAAATAACATTAAATTGATCTAAGGGAGTTTATTTGTGTTTGTTTTGTTGATGATAAATGTGTACATTGCAACATTACGGCATAAACAATAACGGCATAAACAAAATGTATACTTTGACATATAAGGGAAGGTCAGCATGGATAAAATAAAATATCATAATGACCAAACAAATAGACCAACTTCCTATGTTACGTTATAAGATCCCAGAACCAATGTAACATTTTCTTATGATAACAAGTGTACGTCTTACTTATGAAATATAATAGCAACATACGACCGCGTTTATTTCCGAATAGATCTGTTTACAAGCCACATATTTACAATAACGTTTCAGACAGTATATAACAATAGATATGATGTCTGCGGTCTGTCGGTTATGAATAATCATAATAAACCTTTGAGAATAGAAACGACATAGTTCCCGTCGCTCGTATTGCAATGACTAATACATGATTTTTGAAAAAATAAATATTGATGGAGTAACTATTTACAATTGTCGTAGTTTATGTGTAACATAATTATTTTTGGTAACAATGTTATGACTATGACATGCGTGTGCTTTTGTTACATAGATTCGACTTCATTTTGATTAGTGATGATGTGGATATGTTGAGATAGACTATTGTTAAGATTCTTGTCTGTTATAGATGCATCATGGCGACTGTTAAAATGCATGACATGCTGTGACACAGACAATCTCAAGAACAACATGCATGCCTAATACACATATATTTTTCTAAATAAACCAAAAATATTATGATTTTTTTTTAATAAGTCACTTCACAGAAATTGTGAAATTATATAATTGTGGTATTTCGCAGTAGTATAAACATGTTATTTAATAAATACCCCTCGATATAACAATTAGGCATTATCCAAATCACCGATTCTTCTTGCTTTTGTCGAATTAAAAAAAAAAATATATCAACATAAAGATAATGATTTATGGACAATCCCGAACATTTAAAAACAAAACAAATAGAAGACCCATCTATGTCCCGTAATGAGATCACAAAACTAAAGTTACTGCACAAAGAATCCGCCTTACAGATAATTATTCAGTTACAATACTTCACATAATGAAAACAACAAAGATGTTTTCCAGAAATCTTTTTTTTCAGTTCCAATAAGTTAAATTTACTAATTTTTATCATATGAATATCGTTTAGCAAGGAATATTTGCGATGAAAAACATATTTAAATTGTTCTGAGAGAGTTTATTTTTCTTTGTTTTATTGATGATGAATAAGGGCATTGCAACAGTACGGATTAAACAAAAAATATACTTTGCAGTAATTGGGAATGTCAGCATGGATATTTTACAATTGAACGTAGCTCTCTTGCCGAAAAACAACGACTACCTGTTCTGATGCATACCGATTTAACCACAATCACATTTATCTGCTGTTAGCATGGCGTTATTACTTAACAACAATAATGCAAACAAACTTAATTCCAGAGTTGTTAAGAATTGTTGATTTTATTAAAATATCTACATTATCGTAAGCCTCAATTTGCAAATTTACAAATTTCTTAAATATAATGTATGCCATTGAATGAACGAATTTAGTCACATTGCTAACTAGTATTGCGTGCTTAATTTTGTCGTTGTGGTTTGTAAGTGTTTTAAGAACTGAAGACGCATTTCGACCGATTTTGATTCGGTGCTTGAAAAGCTGTTTGTATTCTGCCATAAACTGTCGCTAATCAACTGCAATGCAAATCAACCTACGGTTAACAGAGATTGGTTTGTAATGTGCTTGTTCAAATGATTGAACACATGACCTCTTATGACATACTCAGAGTCTGTTTCGTTGTACCGATATAACTCAGTATATAACAAAAACATGACACTCGTTACAGGAAATCAAATCGGATATATGAAGGTGCGTAAATAAAGTAACTTCCTGTAAATGGTATTTTATATGCAACGTGCTATTGCAGGACTGTCATGGAAATGTTTTTATCAAATATGCATTCGAGTTATTCCCTGTAATCGTTGCATTTACATGCTCATTTAATTTAATCTTATCTCACTTATATAATTCGAGACAATAGGTGTTTATTTAGAGGACACTAAAAAACAAGATTTCGACTATATTCCTCAAGTTCTTCCGGATCAAAAAGTTCCACTGCCATGCATTGTGCATGCCTTTTATTCGTTTAACGTAACTGGCTGTGTCTGCGTATATATATAAGCGGTACTATTACAACTATTAAAAGAGCGGTTGTGAGTGAGTTAATTCTTTATCTATTTCTGTATAGAACATATTTTGAACCTTTTCGTTGTGAAAACGGAGTGAGCAGCTGGTATCAGTCGTTTGGAGTTAACTTCTGCAACGAGATAGAAAACAAAAACACAACTTTTCATTTAAGTATCAAATTATAATGTTATGCTTCCAATGGTACAACGGAAGAAAAGTTATCGGTATCTGCCAATTTACAATGTATCTAGTGCAAGTATGTTTAAGTCGGATATATGAATTGCAAAAAGCTTGTAATGAATATTGCTTAAATAAGTATTTATAGTTTAAATAGTAAAAGCTAAGTATTTTACCACTCAATACTATGATCAGTAAAGAAAATTATGCCTTATTAATCTCTGATCCTTTTTAGTGTCTTTCCGTCAAAAGAGTGTTTGTAGCATATGCAACTGAATACACACTGTATTTGTTTGTTACACTTTTTCCAGTAATGTCTTGTTGCGGAAATGCACTATGTCTTTTTTAGATTGGTGATAATCAATAAAAAATACATTAACTGAATGTGTTATATGTATACAATCAGTCGAAAGCATTTCATGTAGGGCTTTAAGAGTTTCAAATGAAGAATATAATGTTTGACCTAAAGGGATACAGATGCTCTAAGAACTTAATATCCCAAATAAACCAGTGTAGGTAAAACACGTCTGTTGGTTTATTGTTTTCTTTTACCGAGTTATTCCATGTTATCGTTGTAAACACATTCCTTTTTATTTAAAGCCACGTTACTTATTTGGCATAGTAAATTTAAGTATAAATAAGAAAAATATTTTATCTATGCCAATTAGAATACAAGGTAGAAATCAGTTTTTTCCGCTTTAAAACTTAAAAATAATCGCGTTTGTTGAAATGATGGTAAACGTCTAGAAATCCTACTTTCGGTTTTAAAAGCGGAACATTTGAAAAATAATAAATTACTTGCTAACTAGGCTAAAGATTTAATTTTATCTATGCCAATTAGAATATATCTGGTGGTTACAGGGTAGAAATCCGTTTTTTGTTGCGCTTTAAAACTTAAAAATAATCGCGTTGTCGAAATGGATATATACGTATAGAAATCCTACTCTCGGTTTTTAAAGCGGTACCGTTTCAAAAATAATGAATTACCTGCTAACTAGGCTATAGACGTAATGACAATCTTGCACACTTTCAAATTGCAATTATATGTATTGATTAGCATGTGCTTCATTTCAAGGTCAGAGGCTTAAATTTTATGTTATCTCAAGAAAACTGCACTATTTTGAGAAATACACTTTCACAATTCGAGACAATATGTTTTTTCATAATGGGGATACTCAAATACAAGATTTTCACTATAGGTTTTGAGTTTGTCTGATAGAAACGTTTTAATTGCCCTGCAATGTTTATATCTTGTATTCGTTTAACCCAACTGGATTTTTGTGTAACTATTATAGCGGTTTTATAACAACTATTAAAAGAGCGTTTTTGATTGAGTAATTCTGTATTAATTACTAAATTGAACATATTTTGATTCTACGGTGAATGGTGAATTATGTTAATACTTCTCCTAGCATTAATATCAACGGTAATTATTTGAAAGAGGTCATGTACCAGTTAAAGCGATGTTTTTTTACACGAGCATTTACTCATAAACACAAGGGTAATTGGAATTTCTTCAAAAAACAATTTGGTTCTCTCAAACTGTTTTAGGCTTACAAATTCCATGAACTTGTTTAATAAAACATCCATAAAGTGTCAACCGATGTCTTCGATACAGTAAAACACAACATATTTTGCTTGATAAAATTGATGATTTGAAACCTTTAATTTGTGTTATTTTTTTTTATAAATCATTGAAAAACTCATTAGTAAACATAAATAAATAGTGTTTCCATCTGTTATTGAATTAAGGCAAACTGAATTTATAAAATTCAGATTTACTGGCATATCGCAATAAAAACCGTAACAAGACAGGGCTACACTTATTGCTTATTATAAACAACAATTGCATAGTTTATATAATAAATTCATGTTACAATGTCTTTAACAAGTAAATTCTGGAACCAAGCTATACTATAATGGATGTAAAACATCAACAATGACATTAACACCATAACTATAAGTAACTGACATTTATCGGAGTAATATTTGTGAGTTTGAGTCCAACTTGTTCTATTGAGTCGTAAATTAATTTATTTTCTTTAACGTGATAGTTTAAAAACTGCTTTTTAACATCCCTTTAGCAACATTTTGATAGCAATCAACTAGGCAACTTAGTTCGTTACAATTTGATATATTGATTTGGTGTTATATCAATTATTCTATTATCACCATAATTGCATTGTACTGTGAATGATATCGTAAAATTGTAATAAACCCGGATTATAATAATTACATTGCCGTTTGACGCATATTAAATGTAACATGGCATTAATTGACTTTCTTGCTGTTAATAGACTCTCGGATAACAAAAGGCGCATTTTCAGAAGGCGTTGAACGCTTGTCATGAAACTGTCAATATTCAATTGGTCAAAAAGCCACACAAGCTTATATAGTTACCACCGACGTGCTTTTAAATTGATTTTCTGTTGTTATCACACTCGACTTGTCGTTATTGATGTGCAATTGTTCCTTTTTTATGAGTATGTTACCATAACGAGAGTGTAATTAAACAATCTTTGAGGTGCAAACAACATGTTATTGACAGTACTTCAATACAATCATTCGGACATGCTATAATTTCAAATCCACAAATCTTTGCAGACACAATGAAATTGTTTATACAAATCGACCTGAACACATAAGGGCATATCGACGACAAATGCGGTATACTGTTAACACAAATTAACTTTTAAATTTATCTTGTACAAAATATTTGTAATTGGTTGATCATATCATATGCTCGTTTTTAATAAAATTCCCAATAACAAGAAATCGTTGTGTGAAACTTTAGCAGGATCAATGGAAGTATTAGTAATAAAACTCGCTATTACTAAAATAAACAGTAATTACCTCTTAACGCACGCGCAGTATTTATCATTGAACACTAGTATTGTAACTTTTCCACTGAAACCGAGTTTGAACATATTTTGGTAAATTGCTTACATTTTTCCTTGATACACATACCATAATCTTCAAATAAAAACAAAATTGTATTCGAGTTTAAATAATATATTTGGTGATCTCATAAGTAGCGACAGTAAGTCAAGGCAATCAATAACGGTAATTCGGAATAAATAAGTATCATCCGAGTACATGTGGATAAACTTTACATATAAATTAATACATTCAGACTCTAACACATACATCACAAAGTCTGTGTCATAGTGAATCTTGAACATAACTATATTTGAGTGACTAACTTAATCATGCCTATTAAAACAGTATGTCTTTAACACATCAGGACGCACTAGTGCACTGCCAAATCTGATCAAATATGAAAGTGTGCTTTATATTATCAAAATGCGTTAAGTGTACGAAACAATCATCAAATACATGTGTGTAAGATATTGGCTTATTGTATTCAAACACTGCATATTAATTAATTGTCTAACGCAAAAAAAAATAACAAAGTCCGTTTCGTGCATGTCTAGCAAATGCGTGAGTTTTACTACGTGCAAAACTAGACACGTATCATCTCTATTTTGACAAGTCCTATAGCTTTGTTAAAATCGACAAATGTTTCACAAAACTATTTATCTGATACTATTATGCAGAAAGGTAACGCGGAGCGCATTTGCCCCTTTGTTTAGTTCACAAAGATCTATCGCAAACTGTCTTTATCAGTGGGAAAATAATTCAAGTAGCACAGTGCAATTAGAGTTTAAGAGCTAAACAGGCCGTATCTGTTTAAACGTGTAAAGATCAATGTAAACACCAACTTTTTAGTTGCAAGTTTAATAGTGGATATTGCGAAAGTTGGCGTGGGATCGTGACTCGATTTAAAGGAAATACGTCGTTCCATGAGAACACTAAGAACATATTTTAGTAATGATCAAATTGAACACATGTTTATTTTCTTAAAATTTATTAACAATTTTGTTTAGTTATAAGTATAATTACGATTTGATTGCGTTTTACTTATTATTGTAAACAGCTTATAATTGTATAGCTTCAGTCAGCGAAATAATTTGAATTCAGGTTTGAGTTTGTGCTTATTCGCTTAATACGCCATTAATGGTGTATTTTGCTTTACGAATACCTAGATGAGCTAGCTTAAATGTCATATTGACCCCAGTATAAAGTTAAGATCAAATTTTAATGTTTCCATGAGTAATAATTATTATATCATAATTTTAATTGGTAAACGCGCCCTACATGATTTTGAAGGTTACAAAGTCCGGTTTGATTATCTTGAAGTGGTGTCTTAACGTCTCAGTGTTTATACATTTTCAAACAAAATTCAATTTTTGTTATGATGTATTCCGGAATTTTGTTTCATCATCATAAAGTCGTAATGAGATCAATGACACTTGAATTACATTACGTGTTTTGTAAAGCTTGAACTAATGTTTCAAAATACCCAAACGCTAAGTACATCATAACGATTTTCAAGCAGAGAGACATAACTTTAATTAAAATAAAATATTTTTTATCTAATCATTGCTGTCTTTGTTTAATATATAAATCATAATGACGAAATATTCCTCAAAAACTCATAACTTTTAAATACAATTATATCAAACATAATATATACCAATCGTGAATTCTGAGTTATCTTATCGGACAGTTGAAATAAACCACACGCTTTTTCACGTGGTGGGTTAATGGTTATCTATAAAAGACAGTGTACTTTACTTTTTTTTGAGATTTTTGTTATCTATGACAACGAACACATGCATATTAGTAATTAGTGTCATGATACTTTAGGTAACACACTTAATTCGCTTGCATACGAAGAGGCGGCGCCTAGTTTTCAAATATGGTAACGTATCCGAAAGATGTTGACCCATGTAAATTACACGAGGGATGTGAACACGCTTTGTACAGCTGCTTTCGCGGTCTAATTTTAAGAATATGTTTACACATTGAGAGAATCAATCAGCTGTACAAGTTAAGGCACATTTTTATCTAAGTCTGCTTTTTCTTATTCTCAAGTTAAGTGCAAAATACTTTTGCTTTAAACAAACAATAACCATTCATATAATTTATCGTCCACTTTTGATTATATAACAGCTGTATAAATATGCATAGTTCGACTTGTAGATATTGAGTTATTGCTATAATGTAATGGTATACAGGAAAACAGAAAACATTTGTTAATTTCAGTCTGGTATTATTTTGTTGACAACAAATAATAGACAACATTCAATGCAAAGTGTTAAATGTTTGTTAGCCGCACACATTGAACATATGGGTATGTTTGTTCAACTGTAATACGTTTTCTTTGAATATCAGCTTTAATGTTTGGAGCGATACATGTTTGATTTACTACTATACTACTAAATTATTGCGTACAAGTGGAACTTATGTGTTGTCTGTTAAAGCTTCATTAACACCAAACATAGTATATGCATGTCCGTTGTGTTTCTTAAATACCATATTATACTACTACAAACAACTACCACATACAACATTTTTACATGGTAACATATAGTATTGTGCATTACAATTAATGTCAAGTGTAAGGTTACTTTATTTTTATAATTTATATATGAATTACATGTCAAATTAACAGTTTAGAAACTAAAGCATTTACAGATATGTTCACGCAAATGTAAATAGAATATGTTTTATGTTTGCTTCTTCGCATATGTGTAAGCAAACCACAAGATACCATTTCACTATATTAGTTAACTTAATTATAACAGGCGTATGCTTAAAATGACAAAACAAAAGTATAATTACTTTACGATTCTTAAGGTACTTATACTATAAAGGGCATTTTCAAAAGAGCAGTGTGTTAGTAATTGTTCTAAACAACACCTTAGTATAGGTTTAAAACAGTAGCGTATCTTAATTACAAGTATAACCATTATACCTATCAATTATAAAAAAGGAGAAATAAGAAGATTAAAAAGGGACAATATTTATGAAGCGGATCTTTATATCTTTTTTTGAGACGCTTCTTAAATAGTTGATGAATGTTTAATTTCAATACTTCAAAGTTAGATAAAAACAAAAACAAAATAGAGAGGAATTTAATTATGTTAACAAAGTGAGAGCTATTTGTATTAAAAGTTGTGTTGTTATTATATTAATGTGATAGTAATGCAATTATTTGATATGTTACAAATATCAACCATTGATAACAATACGTCACTTCATCATGGATATTGCATCTTTTCCATGTATGCATCAGTCTAGCCACTACGTGGAGGAAACAGTTGAATATTACATATTTCCTTGTACGCAAAAATTGAGTCACTACGTGGAAACAAACATGGATAGACCGCTTAGCCCCTCTTAAAATGTTGTTATATACACATGATCTTGCAATGGTAGCATTAAGTTGACATTTATTTTTGGTTTGGTTAATTCAAGTGCGCCAGGCTATTTACTTTTCACTGTATTTGTTAAGATAGGCAAGTATTGTGTACTATTTAGAGAGTAATCTTACTATGTAACTATTTATTCTGAATGTTGGCTTTATAAACACTCAAATAATGTTTTGTTTTTATATACTTCAGGATGCCGAGAATGGTGGATGACATGCTTTCATCTCTGGAGAGTCGTTCGTCCAAGGAAGCCTACTCCAACTCATCATTTTCCTTGGAGTCACTTGACGACCTAAACAGCCGATACGCAGCTGCTTTGCTCCCGTTGACCATAACATTTGGAGTATTTACGTTCTTTGGTTTCTTTGCCAACTTACTGGTATTAGTTGTCTTCTCATTAAGCCCAGAGTACAGAAGAAACAATTTCAAAGTGTTTGTGTTGACATTGGCTGTAATCGATCTTATAACGTGCTTGACTCTTATACCTGCGGAGATGGTCAAACAAAGGAATTATTTTGAATTCGAAAATGTGGTTCCTTGCAAACTAAAGTGCTTCTTTAATGTGTTTGGAGCTGCATCCTCAAGTTTGGCATTGCTCGTGATTTCTGTGGATCGCTACAGAAAGGTGGTGCGGCCATTTAAGAAACAACTAACGCCTAAACTAGCGGTGAAACTTCTTATTGGAGTTGCAATAGTATTCCCCTTGTTTCTTGCCATTCCTAGTGCAGTAATGTGTGGAATTAACACAACGACGATGGTTAATAAATACGGAACTAACACAACCATCCATATCTGTCAAACCGAAGATCGATTTGAAACATCAGTATGGCGAAACATTTACAAGTTGATTTTATTGATTATACTCGGAGGCATATCAGTGTGTTATTTAATATTATACGCATTCGTTATGCGAGCTGCAGCCAAACAGATTAAAGCTATGTCGTTGCAACGCAATAATTCCACATGGGATATTTCACCGAGCCCTGTAACGAACGATAGGATGAATGTTTTGCACGAACCGTCTCTAAGTGAAAATAGTCGAAAAGAAGACTTGAGTAAACGGGATTTTCAAAATGGCGACTACACTCACAGATTAAATGACAATAATTGTGTTTATCAGTTTAAAGTTAAGAGAATTAAAAACACTACACCTATGTTGCAGAGACATGGTTTTCCAACAAAGACATTGATCTGGTTTATATTAACCATTGTATTTATAGGCACGTACTTAACGCATATTATTTTATCATTTGGTGTGTCGAAAATTGTTACAATGACACCAGGTTCCTTTGTGTCATTTCCATTTTTCTACAGATTATATTTCATTAATCATATAATTAATCCATTCGTGTATGCCATATTTGTAGAAAATGTTCGCACCTCTTGTAAAAATATATGTCCATTTGCAAAGTCAAAACTAATTAACCACATCCCATGATATTCATGTTAATGGTGAAACGAACCAATGTGTGTTCATATGTGTTTTGTTTTTGCAAACGTTTGTCCTCTTTATTAACGAACAGAATGGTTTAATACAAATATGATTATTGTAATTGTTACATATATATTAGTTATGTGTGTGTAGATGTCGTCCTTGCTACAGTATTAAACACACATCCTTAATTTTTGTTTAAATCAACGACACAATTGAAACCAATTT
Organism: Dreissena rostriformis; assembly: GCA_007657795.1. Taxonomy (NCBI): domain Eukaryota; kingdom Metazoa; phylum Mollusca; class Bivalvia; order Myida; family Dreissenidae; genus Dreissena; species Dreissena rostriformis. The sequence goes on from VMBQ01001969.1 coordinate 28,686, forward strand.
GAATACGGTTGTAAAGGTCGAATGTACCAGTATATTCTCAATAATAAAAATAAGTAATACCTTAAGTCTCAAGAAAAACTATTAGTGTGTTTCTGCAAAATATGCTGGTTTATCATTACCTAACTATTCATAATATAGAGTTTATAATACATACCAAATATCAAATTCAAATGCGTTTAGTGTGACGGGAGTTATGAGGTTTGATACTAACTCTTGGAGCATTTCCAATGTCTTCCCTAAGACACCTTCAAAAACTGGTTCTACCCGGGAAACTATGTTTTAAGCCTTTCAGTAAGCTTAAATGCAATGGAGCTTAAATGAACTGATTTAACAAAGAAAGTTTCTATAAACGAAAAATAGCATACAGTGGAAAGTGTGCGAACTGCAAAGGTTAATCTGGGAAGACACTTTACGCACATGCATTTACACCATTTTCCCACACTGCTGATTTTACTTACTGTGTGCATGTAATGTTGTGCGTTTAACTTTTCTCTGACATAAGTATTGCTACAAAAAAGAACAGTCTTCGAATGTTTTAAACAGATATTTGTTCTTATAAGTGCTACATACATTTTATGATTATCAAGCTGTATTAAAATCACGAATTTGTATACAAACCTTAAAAGTATCGTATATTTAATGTATTAATATTATTTGTACAACATTATGCCTGTCATGTAAATTGTTTTCGAGGAAATTACCTCGGTCGGCTGTATCTTTCGTTTCAGGCTTCTAAATTTGAGACCAGCTTTTCAATTTCACGAAACTCGCTGGTGCCTGTCAAATGAAATATATGTTGCCCCCCCCCCTGATCTATTCATGTATTATATAACATGTATTTGAACACATAAATATATTTATAAATTTGCTGGAAATGTATATTGCACTATGATACAAAACTGAAAAACAAAACAAAGAAGAACATGCAGCTGCAACAGCAGTATACAACGTTCATTATCAGCCGCGTTACTTTAATTTAAAAAGTGCATCACATAGGAGCGGTGAATAGAAACACGGGGAGAGGATTATTCTGGTTTAGGAATCAACAAACAGGGCAAATAATTATTATCCACTCATATAAATGTAAATATAACTAACCACTTAGCATCGCATATAAGAGCAACCATCACGGTGTTAATATACAAACATGCCGAAGGATTTGACTTAAACATTTCTCAACCATGCCGTCATAATGTTATACAAATAAATGCCATCTATGTTACGGCCCTTTGTAATTATGTTTACAACTCTCTAAAATGGTTTGTTGGGTTAAATAAAATGTTGTTTCCTGTCATTTTGTTAACGTGCATTACGCTTTACAGACATTCTACAATAACAGTTTATAATTACACACACTTATAGACTTGTATATGTTTACAATTGGTCCTTTAAAGATCACCAAAACATGATATTAACAAACGTCATCAGATCATTTATGCATAAATACTATTTTACAAGGCTTTAAAATTATGAAAATTCAATGAATTGGATCTTGATAACGTAAAATGCGCATTCGTAACAATGCTGGCATGTACATATACACTTGAGGATAAATTTAATGAACCACATACTTAGTCATGTGGCACTGATATATGAAGTTAACTTGTAAGTAGTAAGATGTCATAATCATGTGACTAACGTACTTCTACTTACGGTAATACATTTCCTATGGGATGTCGATCAATGATTTCTTTCGGACGATTATTTTGAAATAAGTGCAACCAAACCTCAGTTGAGTTAAAACAAACTACATTTTTTTGTTGGACTGATTGCTGGCGAATCAACCAGAGTTTCGGCTTCTGTTTCTGCGAGGCGACATTTTGAGTGTGGTGAGGTTAAGCAAACAGCGACGGTCAACACCAATTTCGCTTCTGACTGGAAGTAGACATATATTCAACGCTTCAATCCAAATTGCGCACCAGAAATTTCATTATGCAAAACATACCGGAATTTAACAGCTACTGTAACATTATCTTTAACTATGTGTTTGATTACGTATAATGATATTTTAAGCCATTTTATCGTAATTTCATTATTCATTTATATTTACGCCAATTATTAATGCCAATATTATGTATATAAAAAACAGTATTGTAAATATCGAATAGAACTATTTTATTGGATGTAAAAAATATTTCTGCCAACAATTTTGTTTTTGGTTTAAAAATGATTTTTTAATTTTAACCCAACATTCAAAGTAATTCCGAAAGTACACAGTTGAGAAGGATTGAATCACAGAGAGAAATAGAAGCTTTCGCAAATAGTTTCTAATGATACGCTTTCTTAATTTAGATTTAATTCACGGTTGTTGAATTAACAGCCACATCCAGGATAATTCTAATTACTATTGACTAGAGAAATCGTTATCATTAAAACATACCATTTGAATAAGTGTGTTACACTGTTATAAAATATAATGTAAAAATCTTGCGATATATTCAGCATAAACAGTATTTACTTACTTATTTATATGGACAATAAGATTATCAATCAAGACTTAAACAACGGAATTGTCAACATAAACAATGCGTGAGTCTTTTAAGTTGTTATCATTTATTTGTATGTCGAGCTGTATATATTGAGTAACCAACTATTTATATTCATTAAAAAAAAAACATTGCTCCACCGACCGACATATACAATAATATGCTGCATACAAAGCATCTCACAATGTTCCATACACAGACACTCGAATGAAATACATAATAACTACCACATAAGCCCAAAACGGACTTAAGCGGTCATATACTAATTATTTTCTCGAAAGAATGCAATATTTCTTTCTACAAAAGCATTTACCATGCGAGAAGAAAACTGCATTATTTTAGAACATTTATTGCAATAAACCACCCTCATAACATTATGTGTTTATCCCTTTTATATAAGACAAAACCCATTATAACTACATTCAGAAATGTTGTATGAAGGCGAATCTAAATCTTAATCTACATGTAGACGTGCAGTCCTTTCAACTAGTAGTTAATACTAGATAATCGACATTTAGGACATCAAGCGAAACTAGAAAAAAAATATTATCGTGAACAACATGCAATTTATAAATAACGATTTCGATAACTAAATAAGTGAAGCAATTAAGTTCTTCATTATACGAAAACAAGACAATTTGCCTCGCGAATTTTCAGAGGATAACCTTAGTTCCTTAAGTCGAGATTTAGACTTCAAATAAATACGTAAGCAAAAGGGGTAGCAAGTAACACCACCAGCAGCAACATACTTTCGAGAGTTTTGTCTTTATTATTGGACTACTATTTCTTCAAAGGTTTCTGAACCACTACACAAAAGCAGCATACACAAGCTTATTTATAAAACAAAATATTTACAAATTAAATCCAAATAAAAAAAGAGAATGAAACTATTTACCCGGTCACATGCCAATGTGTATCAAACCCTTAATGACAAAATAATATGTGTCCAGTACGTTAATATAACGAAAAAATTGTCAATCAAGCATTGGCGTATGGCGCTTGTCCATCCGGGCACGTAATTGCTCTACAGAGTGCATGTCACTCTTTGAATTGCACATGATGTTGTATTCCTTTGGAAAAGAAATATCGTTTGCTGGATCGTCGACTATTGAGTTTGAATATGGAAGTTTGGGCCATGTAAAATGCAGAATAATTCCGCTGAAAAGACATAGCTTTAATCAAGTTTTCTTCTTCTCGCATAACAATGGTATGCATTATTATGCTTATTAGAGAAATACCACCAAGTAATGTAATGAATGCCCACATGTTAATACTTCTCCAAACTGATTCCTTAAATCGTTCTTCTGTTGCGCATAAATAAATAATAGTGTTACCAACTCCATTTGAGCTATAAAAGCTAAAGTCTACACACAAACATGTTGCCATTATTTCTACTGAACTCGAAGGTAAATGAGAATGAGATTAATATCCGTAGTTTACCAATGAAACCCAAGAACGTAAACACTCCAAATATAAAAGTTAGGGAAGGCTTATCGTCGGCATACCAGCTATTAGGGATATTTGAGTTATGTACAGTTGCTGACTTGTTGGTTAAGTTTGTACCGTCCGTTAACAGGAAATTGTACGCATAAAGTACTTGAATCTCTGTTAAATGCATAGTTGATCCCATGTTAGTAGTCGTAATGTCATTCAATTTATTAAATTTTTAATGGTACCAACATAGTAACAGTAATTTTATTTTTATGATATTATATATATATTTATAAATCGTCACAAAACAGCTGTACATTGAGATAAAATAAATTGTCATATTAATTAATTTTCAATTGAATTATCATATTTATACAATTACCATTTTAAAATACAATTATTTTCCAATTGCAACCAGAGACAAGTTTTACCCCTCGACAACTTTGATATAAAATTAGCAGTGAAAATATTAAAACCAATAATAACATACATATATAAATTGTATGTGCAGGTTTTAATACATACGTGGAGATGTTTCGGCACCGGCGTTGATCAGTGGGCCAACTTTGTATTCCTAGAATCCCCAGTTCCACAATTGTTTAGATATTAGTTATATCTCCAACAGCGGTTAGATAACTGTACAATTCCGATAAAAAATGTGATTTGTTAAGCAAGACAAAGTACGTGTTTGGTGATTTTTAACCATTATGAGAGAAAAAAAACACCACTTTAGACCCATGGGGATGAGATAATGTAACCCTTGATATTAATGGCGTGTAGTTCGCGATATGCCAGGGCTTTATACGCTGTACTATGTATGAACGTTCGTGTTTATAAGTAAACGTCGTCAAACAAATTAAGTCTTCGTGTATATGCTATAAAACAAAACTGTACCAATGAAGGAAAACGTAAACGCTTCTAGAACTTCAGAACGGCATGAAGTATTAAAAAAAACGCAGGTAGTTCATTAAGTTAGAGATACATTTTATTTTAAAATGCTTTTCTGACGAAACGTGTTATGATATATAGCGCGTGTGCACATTCATATATTTCGTCGATAACGTTCTTTTATAACTTCAAGTAGGCGATATTCTGAATATGCAAATATATGAGGCCCGCGTATATAGCTGTCTCGAGAACGTTTTAGGTGGGTCATCATGCAATTTAGTAATAAATTATGCATGCCAAAGCTATTATGGATGATTATATAACATTAGTGCCAGATTGTTAAGGAGGTACTTAAGCTTTTTCTCTATTGAAATACAAGCTATGACACGAACCGTATGTTTTACGGTCATGCCTCTTTTTACAGCCCGCAGATGTTAAATTTAGCGTTTACGTCAGAAAAAAAAATTGATCGCCAATCCTCGTATATGTGTATTCATTGAACGACTAGAGATGAGGAGATATCACGCATTTGTAATTAAAAGCAAAATAACGTGCATTAAGGTGTACAATATTTGACAAGCGTTTTCAAATATAATTGTTAAGCAAAAAAAGGAAAAATATCAGGTTGAATACAATTAATATGTTCGTATTCCGGATTACATATTCATAATGATATGTCTTTATATTGGACATATAATAAATATATATTTGTTAAGAGGTAAACAATCGGTCTTAACTTAAAATTGAAAAACAATACAATACAGACGCAAGCACAGTAATAATAGTTTCTCGCATCTGATCTGTGTTATGCCATACACGCTTTGTACTTGCCTACATTCTCACAGTTTTATACAAGTTTACCTACTTTCCATCCAAGGCACCAACATAACAGATAAACAAGATCACACTGGCTTATTAGTTTATTCTTTCCAAACAAGTTCCAGAATCGCTCATTATTTTGGTGATATATAGAAAACGTAACTGGCATGTTAACTGAAAAGAATAGATTTTGTGATGGCCAGCGCTTAAAAAAATATAAATGATACAACAGTTTTGTCAATTTACATTTTGTGTTGTTTTTTAAATGGACTTGTTCAAAATTTGGAAAACATTTTTTTTTAAACATTTGTCACAGAATCGAAAACACAAATGTGTTCATTATATTACATTCAGCCAACTAAACATAACACAATTATTAACACAATTCCATCAACATTCAATATTAGTTAATTAAAAATAACACGCATGCCTGATGAAGAATTGTATGCGTGGGAATAATATCTTATCAACGCTGAGCATGCTGGAAGTTAAGATAACAATACTTTCACTGTACACAAAGCTAGATGTGTTTGTACTTGACTGAATTTCATTGAGTGTTAACTTAAATAAACTTGTTTAGATTCTTATGTACAACATTTAAGACTTTTCAATTTATTTATTTGTGCCACTGTTAAAGTTTATTAATATCATATCCTTTGTTCTTTACTGACATGCTAGACGCGTAATAACGTTTCTGTTAGCAGCAGATCGTGTATATTGATTTTTTGTCGCTATAGTATAGTTATTAAAAGTTTTCGATTAATTTGCAAGAGCATTCGTTTAATTTCTTAGTAAAAAAAAGCTTCAAGTGAGTTTGTGCGATAGACATAACAAACACAAAAACAAACAAACAAATATTTTATTAAAGTCTCAATCACATTGCATGTTCATACTACAATTTGCACATACAATATAACACACTGACATGAATGAAACAAGTCATAAATGACTTATTAGAGACTGTACATTTTAAAAAACTTTACATTTAACATGACTACACCAGTTATAGAAAACCAAGTTTTAACTGTAATTAAAAAACAGTTTTACCATTAAAAATTAGTAAAAGATATTCTAACTAAGACTCTGTATTTACAAATATACAATAAACGTATGATTATGTCCTAGAGTATAACAATTGTTTGCGTTTGTATTAAATCTTACAGCAGGTTTTGGCAGCAACATATGCGTTATTATCATTTTTTAAAGTCGCAAGTAATTTTTCATCATTTGACAAATTTTCATAGCTGACACTTGGCATAGTATTTATTACAGAAATAAGTTATGTTCTACACACTCATTGTACAATGGGCAATGATATAGTACGTGTTTTCATCTTCTACAACATTCTGGCAATAAAAACACATCTATTTTCTAGTGCTAAATTCTCATATCTTCCCGTCTCAACTCGTAATGGTGCAACACCGCATCTTAATTTTGTAAAAGCTGAACAGTAATTAAAAGGTATATTGGTTTTCAAATTATTCTCTGAACACAAATCAGATTTGTAATAAATTGTATTACACAGAATTATTCGATACTGTGATTAATGGACATTCATAAATTTACATGGTGATACAATATTATTCCCAATACAAAAATTGTATGTAATGTAAAATAATACTACTGACGCTTACACCAAAACGAATATTTCGAACATTTATAAATGTCTTGATTTCTTTTGTTTTCTAAGGAGACATTTGTGTTTTTTGGGCTACTTGTGTAACATCTAAAAGCAGGAAAGCACACGAAATACGAACATAACGACCCCAAGGGGGTACTAAGAAGACATCATAATTTCGGCAGATTACAGTGTTACCACAAAGTTTGGCTCTTGTAAAGAGTAATTTAAAATGATGATTTAAGATAGGCTTAGACTTCTTACATACATGATGATATACATAGTAAGCAGTCACTCAACACGCGAGAAAGTAGGACGGAGCTTTAGCGGCAAATGATGTTATGTGATTAAACAATTGTAGTATAAGTTATAAAAAAAAACGAGATATGTGTATCCGTCGTTCCCGAAATGTATAGTACACTTCGTTAACGTTAGTATAAGTAATGATTTCATATTGATACGAGCCAACTAAATTACTTCTTCTTCTGTGTGTATGACATTGTATTTATGATTTGCTTTATACGCGATAGACTCGGAAGAAGCGTTTTAAATAGACACTTAATGCAGAAATTGAACATTTCTTTGCAATTTATATTCAAACCCTGAAGTAAAACATTTCGTTACAGAATAATTCACTTAATTTGAAATTAATAACATGTACTTAATGAATTAATTAACCAAAAAATAAATTACATTTTGTCGAGCGTATCTGTAGTGAGTCGACATGGAATATGATTTTTTTTCTCAGAAGTGTTTTATGTTAAATCTCTCGGAACAAATTATTTAAGCGCTTATAAGCTAACTATCTTTATTTAGAAGCAGTAGGACATGTTATCGTCATTATCAAACATACAACATTTTATCAAGTGTGTATTTTACAAACGTTTCAGTATACTCGTATAAGACCGAAAATGCTTTCCTCGATCCGATGAAAAGGTTATAAATATTATACATTTAAACGTGGAACATAAATATGAAATTTCCAAGATGTATATCGCACGCCATGAAATATAAACATACATACTCATCTGTCAGTGTTTCTTTAACACGTTCAGTTCATATCTCTAAGCTTCTGATATATGGTGTTGGTCCACACCTGTTTCCGGTATTTTTTTCAAATGTTTTGATTGTTACAATGTATGATAACATTTAAATTACGGAAACATTATTATGCACCATACTATCGACTGTACTTTGCAAAAACGAACCTGCTTAATAAAAAAAATAATAGAAAAAGGTATGCATGAATGCAAACCAAATTTTTTACAAACAATCAAACACGAATAATGATAGTTATTACGCATCTGTGGTGTGCCATGTGCCTTTTTGTAACATAAACACACTCTCTTGTAACAAAAACATACCACAAAAATGCATTTAAGTGCAAACTAATTATTTTACGAAGTGCAATGCTAATAGTTTGTATATTTTTCAATGTATTTGTCTCTCACATGTCCAATGAAAATACTTTCTGCATTACATGTTAACAATTATTTGAGAGATGAGCGCTCTATAACCGGATAAAACCCCCAGTGCTTAGCACTGACCGTTCCAAGGCGGTGACCCCAGCTTTATTCTACTATTTGTATATGTTGTTTCGTTGTGTGCAGTACTGTACCGTTTGGGCAATTGGTTCCTTGCCATAAATAAAGGACCACGAAGGTGTGTATGATAGAAATGCAATACTGCTGCAGCTTCTGGAGTTTCACTTCTTTATATTAAAAAGTGTCGTGCATTAAATTGAAACTTCTCCACTTAAACAAGTCCAAATTACATGGAAGAAAAATGGCAGCAGTCGTCTATCCACGCAGGCGTCAGAGATATGTTTTGTTTAATGAGTGTTATTGGCCATATTATGTACGGTTCTTCTGCTTATATTTCACTGTATAGTATCGACATTTACAATAGAGCTGTATATACTGGAGTTTAGTGGAAGTAGGAATATGCTTATGGAGTTGATCTTTTATCGGGTCCATTTCTCCACTTCCCATAACTGTGATGTATATCGCCATGCTACTCAACAGTGCTACATATTTGGGTGTATTGTATTCATGCATTTTGTTGTTCCTGCGAACTCTTTTGCCTCAATATTAAAACATCTTCCAAGTATTGGGGTAAGTTAATTTACAGTTACAGTTTCTGGTGCAAGTAGTTAAATACACGCCTGGGAATATCATTACCTTTATCTTAAACTCTAGCGTAGTTCGTTCGTTTAATAACACCATGTGTAGTTCGGACTGATAATGCAAACATGTAATTCACAACCAAGTCAGTAAACAAAGTCGGTTAATTCAATGATCATGATATAACATTATTTTTTTTAAAACTGTCGGAATTTATATATAATATGATAAATGTACCATTATTATACTATTACAGAAAAAGAGTCGGCTATTTTTATTAATGTCACAAGTTATATAAATACAATTGACAGCTATTATGTATGTATGTCTAAGTGTCTCGGTGGTCCCAACACTCCATCAATAGATTCAATACAATTGCTATGCGTAATAGATGTATGTTTTTCATAATTCTTTTTAATGAAATCGGTCAATCGCTTGATCATTAATATACTAATATATAGTATATAAACTGTAAGCTGTTTTATTGAAGTCAGCATTTATAAACACACTTTATCAAAAGATGTAATAATCCAAGTCGAAACAAAAACAATCGGCGCTTTGCTAAATGTTGTCATAGATGTTGATCCGTTACGCTACAATACGGTGTATATTTCACTGACATAAACAAACAACCCGAAGGCTGTAAATACACTCATTGAATGCTCTAAATAGCTACTTCGGATGTATACTAATTACGCCTATGTTCAATTACCTCCAATATTTCAACATACATTTAAGAATGCCGTACTGTAAAGTTATGTATGTAATGCGAGGCTCAAAAATCCGTCTTATAAAGACGACGTGTCCTTGTGTATTATTTATCCCCATGTATTCCTCAACACATATAGCAATATATGTACAACATAGTATGAACATGTATAAAGAATAGTACAGCTGTTTTCACAAGAAGATAACACAACGTTTAGTTCATTTTTTCGTTGTAACACGGGGTATACACAATGTATCAAATTATAATACATGTACTATACATTATTATATATTTATTTATATGATCAAATCCGCCTAGCCGGTCGTGCCAGGTGACCGGCATATTTTTTACCGTATTGACGCGCGCGATTTTAAACAAACATATCCGATTATTTTCGAGTTAAATGCACGGAACATTTATAGACTGTATATAATTTTGAAACGGGATCTTTTGCTGATCTGCCTTAACGGTTTAAAAAATGTTTCTCAAATATAAAACGTGCTTAAAATAACATAATAATTATTATTTGAGGGCATTTTCTCGAAAACCATTGTCTAAAAGGTTTTTTGTTTTAATCGCTTTCGTCACACAATGCCATAGAATGACGCTAACGTTCGCGGACTTGTAATGTATAATGTAACGTGAATAATGAAGATAACTGAAATGTAATAGGCATGTTTTAAGAAGATTATATTTAATCGTTTAGTACCAAACTGTGATATATTTGGACTCATACACAGCTGGAGTACTCTAATTGGGCTAGCATATCGACTATTCCATTATTGTATGTCAGCTGCGTACTCGTCCGTCCAAATATATAATCGTATTATACACAAGGCAGTTTAATAACCTAATGTTATTTTGACGCTTTTTTAATAATAATTGTTTAGAACGCTAGTATGTAAGATTTAGGTAAATCAAAATTTTATTTTAATTCGTAAATGATGACTTTAATACCTTCTGAACTGATACTTGAAGTAAATGAATGTTTATGATTAGGACAAATGATCTCACAAATCCAAAACGCGTGGGAGTTCATCTGGTTTAACTGACTTCAGAAGCTTAATGAATCCGATGTGGTGTTTTTGCCGCGCTTCCGACATGCATAGGTAGGCGTCGTCAAATCATCATAAAACTAATTGAGTTATGTTCTGCTTGGAAAACATATCAGTATAAATTGAAAACGTAAACAACTCAACAGTTGTTGAAACTTTTAATTACTTTATTTTGCAGGTAAAATACTTAAAATAATGGAAGTCATCTTTGATTTGATTTACATAATGATACTTTAATATAAGAAAAGAAGATCCGATTGCAAAGTATGCATACAAAATTGACAAGTAATAGAGTGTGATTAGTTAATTTAAGTTCAAATTATCTTTAGGAACTAAATAGAGGTTTCAAGTATAACACATAAATAAAATGAAACTCGAAAATAGCAATATGCTTTCAGGAACTCTACCTTTAACGTTATACGTGTGAGATATACAACGATATTTAGTCATTGCAAATACGTACGGAATACCGTTAAATCCAGAGGGCGAAACTGCGACAACGCGATAGTACGATGGTGACAATGCGATAATACGTTGACGTCAGTGCGACAAAACGTTGGCGACAGTGCGATAATACGCTGGCGACAATGCGACAACGCGGTAGTACGATGGCGACAATGCGATAATATGATGACAACAGTGCGACAATACGATGACGACAGTGCGATAATACGATGGCGACAATACGAGAAACCGATAGTGCGATACTACGATGACGACAATGCGATAATACGATTACGACAGTGCGACAATACGATGGCGACAGTGCGAAAGTACGATGGCGACAATGCGATAGTGCGATAAAACGATGACGACAGTGCGAAAATACGATGGCGACAGTGCGATAGTACGATGGCGACAATGCGATGATACGACGGCGACAGTACGATATGACTATCGCATTGTCGCCATCGTACTATCGCGTTGTCGCACTGTCGTCATTGAATTATCGCATTGTCGCCATCGTACTTTCGCGTTGTCGCATTGTCGCCATCGTACTATCGCACTGTCGCCATCGTAATGTCGCACTGTCGTTATCGTATTATCGTATAGTCGCCATCGTACTATCGCCTTGTCGCATTGTCGCCCTTTGGATTTTAAAGTGTAACCACGTTGGCCCTAACGGTATTCCGTAAATACGCGTCAGTACGTACCAATTGGTTATATAACAAAGATTGGACCTTTTTTAAAGATATTTACACTCGCACAATTATTCCTCTTTGGTAAAATTTGAGAGTAAGACAAAGTAAATACCCATTATCTATATACCACCGATTCAAATGGCGGCAAAGCAATATTGTAATCCTTCGGATGATAATACTTGTTTGCATTACCAGACTTAACGAAATTTTCCTGTCGAAGGGTCTTATAGAGATGATACAACCCATAACAGCTGTAAGGCGAACTGCGTACGGTAATCATTAATCAAGTGGGTTAGTTTGACGTTAATCCCAGACGTATATCAAATGTGAATGAAACGATGTTTGCGTTATACATTCTCTGTACGCGAAACAAATACACCACATCGATAAACCACTGGTCATTTATGTCAACGTCTGACATGCAACATAATCATTACATAAAACATATAAGGTATAAACCTAGATTTATAGATGCTAGTGCGACCACAAATGCAATCGTCACCGGCGTAGAACATCTGTACAACAATGTAACGGTTTTAATGTGTGATTTATTTTATGTAATACCTTTATGGTATATAATTGATTATTTCTAACAGTTTCACGTAGACATACTTAATATATAAGTACATGTATAGGCAGACATATACTGCAGAACTAATTTATGAGAAACATTATTGTCCGCTTGTCTATTATTTATGGTTAATGACTAATGCTTTCACCAATACGTTAATACATAAAATGGATAAAAATTGTATGTCTCAGACCAATGGTGTCTGGATTAATCTGCATCTTTATCCACTGAAAATTATTGTGATCTGCAGTTTTGGAGAAATGCGTTTTGTCCTTAAGTATCATTATAGCAGCTTGATAAGTCTGCATTTACTGTATTGATACTATATTTTTATCAATGCGTGATACACATCTTTTATTTTAACGAATTAGTATTATGTTGCATGGAACCTTTTTTATTTGACCCAATATGACACAACCAGATATTTTCAATAACATCCGTTTTGTATGCTGTATTTGTTTCAAAACAAAACAAAACAAACCACAAACTGAATTCGCAAAAAGGTAAACTCATCTGCTAAGTATGTGTCAGAGAAGCTCAACGCAGGTTTCTATCTCACAATATACATCGACTTACGATCCATCTGGATTGACACATACAAATATCAGTTTATGAGTTAAAACTGAGAAAAATGATTTCTGGAAAAAAAATATCGTATTCAATAGTACCTCTGCGCCATTACCTCTACAGCGGCATAACAGCAGTTCTGTGATCACAAAATTGAACATAGGGCTGTTTTTCGTTTGTTTATTATGTTATGGATTGTCCTTTGTGGCACCTCTGCAATTTATACCATTGCAATACATGTTTGACAGATGTAACGAGCTTTATTTTATATGCTCTTTTTGAATCGTCCATAACACGAAGAAATCTGGGAATGCATACTTTAAATATCAAGTGGCATTTTTTTACTGGATCTTTTAAATATGTTATGGTTTATTTGGAGACGAATATATAAACAATGCTTGCATGTTTTTGTTGACACTGTTTTTGTTGTCTTTTTTATAACCTAAGACACTGTAGCAGTTTCATTGGTGACTGATGCTAGTCTATACACTATTTTATCTAAAAGGGCACACTATTTATTTCAAATAACATGTTTTGTTAAGTTTAACAATCATTTAAAAGCAACAAAATGCATATAATAACGATAATATAATAACCCTAGTGCTGTAGAATAATATTCATTGCGTACAAACGAGGGGAAGTTTAAACTTCATATGTTTCTAATTCCCACTACAAACCCTTTATAGCTACACTATTTAAGGCTCTTGCTCAACCCATGAAGTTTATCGGGTCATCGAGTCCGCAACGTTGTAAACCCTTCCTATGTAAAGTGACTCGCTATTGAAGCGAGTTGTAAAACCATTGAATCATTTCAACACTAGCTTTACATCTCGCCGCTCACTCTAGGAATTAACGTGGTTACCGTTTTAAAATATTTGGATATTTTTTTTTCTTCAACGAAAATCATTTGCGCCGGACTTCGTTAAGATTGAATAATAATATTATTGACGCGTTATGAACATGTGTATTTTGTTAAATATATGAATAGCAAAGTTCTTTTTAACATAAAATACTAGCTCTGCAATTTAATTTAGCTTACTTTTGTTTTTTTCCTTTTAGTATTTTTATAAATAATTTTATAGGAAATTTTGTATTCTTGAATCCAAAAGTTAGGCTTCATTTAATTGACGTCCATTTTATTGACGTACATTTTTCCGCAATTTAATGTACGTTACGTCAATGACGTAACATCCGCTTTCTGTTGTTATTTGTATTATCCTGATGAAGGCGTAAGCCGAAACGTTGATAAAAAAGGAAAAACATATGTGTTTTGTTGGTTTATCATACTATAATAAATCTGAAACAAACAGTCATATCTGATAACAAGAAATATCGTAAACACGATAAACGGCGTTGGTTTTGGTTTGTGTTTGTGAAAGATGATCAGTTATATCAATAAGATCAAAGATCGCAAATTCCTTTGTTCTGCGCAATTCTTAAATTCATCACACCCACATTAACTACGAGGTGTTGCGCAAGACATCGGGGCTTATTTCGCATTATTAAATATTTCGATACTATATCTATAGATAAACACAGAAACACAAATCAAAAGTGGTAATTAAATAAAAACGTATAGGTTGACTGGCAAAAAATGAATCAGCTATACATATGTCCAATATTTAAACGCGCATTTTTTTAACAGACCTGCTTTAATTGTTTGCCGGACATTTTTTTTACATTCGAGTATTCATCGCGATCATGATTAATATGTTGGTCAAGTTGGTGGAATAATTCTCATTAATCAAAATTTTCTTTATCATGTTATTGTTGAAAATACATTGAGATTCTGTTATTGACATGCCGTGTGTACATAATCATATTTGAATACAACGATAGCGTTCAAATTAAGATTCCCCGACAGACTGACCGCGAACTGACCTTGATACCTTGATATCAGTTATGATATAGCAAATTACACGAAGAGTTTGATTTTCTATCGTGAATTGCAAAACTGTTGTAATGAATATTTTCGTTCAGTCATCATGTCTTAAAATGTAATCTGAAATTGTATTGTGATTCATTTGATTCTGAAGGCACATAGCACACACTACTGATTGTATTTGCCGGTATGCATTTTTATTATTGTATTCGCCGCATATATGACGAATGAAGTAATACTTTATTTTATTCTTTTAGTGTAATGCATCCCCTTAATCTAAGCTGGTTGTCAAGTAGAAATTAATTTCTGAAATTAATAACGTAAATCACGTTAGACTAGTGCATGTATTATTGAAGCGTTCTGCGTTGTTTCAAACTACAATTTACAGTGCATTCCATTTCGGGACAAAGGCGATGTCAACAAACATATCCATGCAATGTTCACACAGTTTTCTATAAATAAATTAAAACAGATTGAACTGTCTATGTAATTGGTTGCACACGGTCTCTTCACATAAACTGTGAACAAAGATTGCATATTCACAATATTATGAACAATTCAGTTAATAAACACTTCTAGATATTAAACGTATTCATAACACCAATCGCTTCGTGTTGTTCTCCATTAACAAAGAACCAATCAAAATAAAACTTAAACATCTGTTAGAACGATTTATAAGAATAGTGAACTAGCATTTTTCTAAAATGGGAATATTTAAAATAACAAACACTTAGAACACACACATAAGTTTCGTAATATAATCTTAGAGCTGCTGTTACATTATCTCGTGATAGAAAGTGTTCGTCTAAATTATGAAATGTATGAGTCAAAAAAGTTCACTTCAATTGCGAAGAGATCTGTTTACCAGCACTCTAAATAAAAAATAAGGTTTCAAATGTTATAGAACCATATATATGGTGTGTGCGGTTCTTCGGTTATGAGAAACCATAATACACCTTTGAGAAATGAAACGCCATAGTTCCCTTGCCTCAAATTCCGAGACTGGATAACACATGATATCTGGAACAAATATTGATGTAGTTTCATCACATTGACATCACATTATTGTGCATTTCGTGATACATCAGACTTCATATTTATAAGCAATGATGTGGTTATTGTAAGTGAAGCTACTGTTAACATTCGTGTCTATCACATATTCAACATGAAGACTGTTACAGTGCATAATCTCCAGATACCAAGTGTACGTCTAAATTATGCAATATTGGAACAAACAAAAGTCCCGGTTGCTTTGCGAAGAGATCTGTTGACAGGTCAAATAATTATAATAAGTTTTAAGATAGTATATGACCATATATATGGTGTATGCGGTCTGTCAGTTATAAGAATCCTTATGCACCTTTGAGAATTAAAACTTCATGGTTCCCGTAATTCTCATTGCAAGTGAGTATACCAATTCAGAAAATTTGGAATAAATATTAATGGAGTAACTTTGTACAATTGTCGTGTTTTATGTGTAACCTAATTACATTTGGTAACAATGTAAGGACTATGACATGTTGTTTTCTTTTGTTACATAGATTCGACTTCATTTTGATCAGTATTGATGTGGTGAGTTTAGATAGACTTTTGTACAAATTCGTGTCTTTCACAGATGCATCATGGCGACTGTAACAGTGCATAACATGCTCGGACAAAGACAATCTCAATAACAACATGCATGTATTGCCATATATATTTTTTCTGAATAAACCATAAAATACTATGTTTTTATAATAATGTAATTCACATAAAATGTGAAATTATATAGTTTTGGTATATTCGTAGTAATATAAACATGTGACTTCATGAATACACCTTAATATAACAAGTAGGGATTATCCAAATTACCGATTATTCTTGCTTTTGTCGATTACAAAGAATAAATCAAAATAATGATAGTGACTTCTGAACAAGCCTAACATAACAAACACATGAAACATCATATATTACCCACACAGAGTAATATTTCACTTAACAATTAAAACATCAAAGCTGTTTTCCGGTATTTTTTTGCAGTTCCAATTTGTAAAATGTATTGGTTTGTACAACCAAGCACATAGACCACACTCCTATGTTCCGTAATATGATCCCAGATCTGCGGTAACATTTGCTCATGATCCCAAGTTGACGTCTAAATTATGAAATATAGGAGCATCAAAAGTCCGCGTTGCTTTGCGAAGAGATCTGTTTACAAGCCAAATAATGATAACAAGGTTTCAGACAACGTAAAACCATATATAGGGTGTATGCGGTCTGTAAGTGATTAGCTATTCCTATACACCTTTGGGAATTAAAATGAAATGGTTCCTGTACTTTCATTGCGGGCGTCTATAATAAAGGATATTTGGAATGAATATTGATGGGGTTACTATGTACAATTGCCATATGTCATGTATAACATAATTAACTTTATTCATTACAATTGTACAATTGAATGACATGCTTCTGCTTCTGTTGTATATACATTCGCCTACCTTTGGATAGTTAGTGATGATATGGTTATGTTTAAAAAAGACTATTGTATAGTTTCGTGTCTTTGACAGATGCATCCAAATGATTTTTTCAATGCAAAAACAGTCTCAACAAAAATATAAGCGTTCATAGTTTTTGTTGTAAATAAATCATAGCACAATGCACTGTTTAAGTAACTTTTTAAATAAGTCACTTCACATACACTTTTCAGCCATTAAAGTGTTCTATATTCGCAGTATTAAAAACACTCCAATATATAAACACCATGAGATATCACAAGTATTCATAACCAAAATCACACAAATCATAAACCTGTCTTGCTATTGTCGATTAAAAATAACCTTTCAAAATAAAGATAGTGACATTTTTTAAACCTGTATTGCAAAATGTTAAATTTTAAATTGTATGTATGCTACAAAGGACAATCCCTAACATATTAAACAAATAGAAGACTCATCAATGTCCTGTGATGTGATCACACACCTACAGTAACTGCACCAAGAATCCACTTTCAGATAATTGCTAAGTGATAATACATCACATAATCCAACAACAAAGCAATTTTCCGGGAATCCGTTTTTATTCCGTTCCAATTAGTTAAATGTACTGATTTGTTTCAGATTAATATCATATAACAAGGAATATTTTGCGATGGGAAACACCTTTAAATTGCTCTGAGAGAGTTTTGTGTCTGCATGGATAGAAAGAGAAATAATAGATATTTATTATAATACGGTATATACACGTTTGTATATGAAGTATCATAGTGCGTTGTATAACATACCGGTGGCATGTTGGAATCATTGTCAGGAATTATGACTAACATACATTTACGTTTTCAAAAGTCTAAGCCAAAAACAATATTTCAATTGAACGTTGTACATTTGTAAAAAAATAACGACTTTGTTTTCTGATGCATTCCGATATAACCACAATCACAGTCTCCGCTATTGTTTAAATTCAAATCTTCAAAATGATAAGGCGTTATTTATTTAAAAAAAAATGCAGAATACTTTATTCACATAAGAGTTGTTAACAATGTTTGTATTTTATTAAAATATCAATATTATCGTTAGCTTCAACTTAACGAACACAAGTTTATTTTACTTATGTATTATCAATGACAAGAAATACCTTAATCACATTATCCGCTGTCGTATGAACCTTATTGTGTGGTAACGTCGTACTTGAAGTAATGTTAGACAAATAAAGATGAGGTGGTACTTTAAATTGCAATATTTTGACCCATATAACTGACAACTGAACAAAATGAATTTTTCCGGATTTGTCTAGCAGATATTGTCGTACATAGTGCACTTGGACACTACAGTAAGATTTTGTAAATTACGCTTTTTTATGATGCACAACTGTATATTAACAATGAACTAATATGGTTATGTATAGGCAAATTTTGCAAACATATCAAGTTACAGCCATCTCGGATAATTAAGTGATATATATCCAATTGTAAACAATAAACAATAAACGTAATGTACTGACGATTAATTTTTATATCTGAGTGTATTAAGTATTCTGAACTGGTCATTTTAAAACATAATGCATTGCAGTTAAATTTAAGTTTTAATATAATCTTTGGTTTCTTGTATGATGGAATCATTACACGTAATTCGTTATGTAAATGTTAATTCAAGTGATAAACAATCTACCACATCCACACAGAACGGGTTTATAAATCTGTTTGAAATTAATTGAGCAGAAGAAACAAAATGCTGCGATTTCTTCGCTTCTTCCAGTATACATGTAAATTGACTGAAGTAGTATATTAATCTTCAAGGTTTATAAACATAATCTGCTTGAAAACAAAAACACTGAATCGTGAACACGCAATCAACTTAATAAATATTTATAAACCCACGGTCAATCGAGATTGGTTTGTAATGTGCATTACCAAACAACTGAACACATCAACTTCGTATGGCATAATTAGAATCCGTGTCGTTGTTTTCAGATATAACTCGGTAGATAACAGGCATATGACATTCGTGACAGGAAATGAGACCGAATATATGAAGGTGCGTTAATAAATTAACTTCCTGTAAATAGTATTTTATATCTAACGTGCTATTGCAGCATTGTCATGTAAATATTTTTTTAAACAAAATTAGTATGCATTTAAATAGCCGTTTTCGAACCTTTCCTCTGTGTAAACGAAATAAGCATCTGGTCTCAGTCGTTTGGAGTTTACCGAGATAGAAAAGAAAACCACACTTTTCGAGTATCAAATTGTACACCAATAACACAACCGTTTACTTTTACACAGTGCCGCTCTCGCTCTCTGTTGTGATTGGTTATTTTCTCATAACAGAGAATCATGCGGGACGTGGCATCGCAGACAATCTATTGAGTCCGCGCTCATCCCGATAAGCATGCACACAAAAATACGGGAGTTGGATATCACGAGTATACGTTTTGTGTTTGAAAGCGATGATAATTTGGTTTATGTTATTTCGAGGAGAATCTGAACAAATTTGAATTAGTGCATGAATAACAAAATATATATTCGTGAGCAAAATGGACTTTTACAGTTAGTAATATTATTTCGCAGCGTGTTTGGACATTTCAGGAAAAAGCAATAAGGTATATACATCGTTATTTTATTCATATTTCATTTCTTTTTGCTGTGAAGAAATGATATTGGTATCTGTCAATTTATCTTGTACAAGTATGCTACGGTCGGAAATGCGAAGGGCAAAAAGCGAGTACTGAGTATTGCCTTAAGAGAAAATTATGCTTTTTCAATTTCTGATCCTGTTCAGTTTTATTTCCGTAAAAAGTGTGTGTGTAGCTTTTACAAGTGTGGACACAATGTATGTGTTTGTTGCACTATTTCAAGTATTGTCTTGGTGCTGAAATTCACGATGTCTATTTAAGATAGTTTGTTGTTGGTAATCAATAAAAAATACTTAAACTAAATGTGTTATATTAAGATAATATGTTGAACCCATTTCACGCAGGGCTTTAAGTGTTTCACATAAAGAATATATCTTTGACCTAAATAGATGCAGCTGCAACCATATCAAGTTACAGCCATCTCTGATAATTAAGAGATGAATATCCAATTGTAAACAATAAACAATAAACGTAATGTACTGACGATTAATTTTATATCCGAGTGTATTAAGTATTCTGAACTGGTCATTTTAAAAATAATGCATTGCAGTTAAATTTAAGTTAGAATATAATCTTTGAATTCTTGTATGATGGAATCATTACATGTTGACGTAATTCTTTATGTTAATGTAATTCAAGTGATAAACAATCTAGCACATCCACACAGAACGGGTTTATAAATCTGTTCGAAATGAATTGAGCAGAAGAAACAAAATGCTGCGATTTCTACGCTTCTTCCAATACACAAGTAAATTGACTGACGTAGTATATTAATCTTCAATGTTTATAAACATAATCTGCGTGAAAACAAACACTGAATCGTAAAAACGCAATCAAGTTAATATATATTTATGAACCCACGGTCAATCGAGATTGTTTTGTAATGTGCATTACCAAACAACTGAACACATAAACTTTGTATGGCATAATTAGAATCCGTACGGTGTTTTCCGATATAACTCGGTAGATAAAAGAAATATGACATTCGTGGCAGGAAATGAGACCGAATATATGAAGGTGCGTTAATAAATAAACTTTCTGTAAATAGTATTTTATATCGAACGTGCTATTGCAGCATTGTCATGTAAATATTTTTTTAAACAAAATTAATATGCATTTATATAGCCGTTTTCGAATCTTTCCTCTGTGTGAACGAAATAAACATCTAGTCTCAGTCGTTCGGAGTTTACCGAGATGAAAAAGAAAACCACACTTTTCGAGTATCAAATTGTACACCAATAACACAACCGTTTACTTTTACTCAGTACCGATCTCGATCTGTGTTGTGATTGGTTATTTTCTCAATACAGCGAATCATGCGGCGCGTGACATCGCATACAATCTATTGTGTCCGCGCTTATCCCGATAAGCATGCACACAAAAATACGGGAGTTGGATATCACGAGTATACGTTCTGTGTTTGAAAGCGATGATAATTTGGTTTATGTAATTTCGAGGAGAATCTGAACAAATTTTGAATTAGTGCATGAATAACAAAATATATATTCGTGAGTAAAACGGACTTTTACAGTTAGTAATATTATTTCGCAGCGTATTTTGACATTTCAGGCAAAAGCAATAAGGTATATACATCGTTATTTTATTCATATGTCATTTAATTTTGTTGTGAAGAAATAATATTGGTATCTGTCAATTTGTCTAGTACAAGTATGCTACGGTCGGAAATACGAATTGCAAAAAAGCGAGTACTGAGTATTGCCTAAAGAGAAAATTATGCTTTTTCATTTTCTGATCCTGTTTAGTTTTATTTCCGTAAAAAATGTGTGTGCAGCTTTTACAAGTGTGTACACAATGTATGTGTTTGTTGCACTATTTCAAGTAATGTCTGGTGCTGAAATTCATGATGTCTATTTTAGATAGTTTGTTGTTGGTAATCAATAAAATACTTCAACTAAATGTGTTATATTTAGATAATATGTTGAACCCATTTCACGCAGGGCTTCAAATGTTTCACATAAAGAATATATCTTTGACCTAAAGAGAAACAGCTGCTCCAAGAATTTAATTTTCCAAATGAACCAGAGTTCGTTAAAACAGTTATGTTGATGTATTGTTTTCTATTGCCGAGTTATTCAATCAAATCGTTGTATTTACATGTCCTGATTTTTCATGTAATGCAATCTTATATCGATTTCAAAATTCAAGACACAATGTTTTTATATTAAGGGGACACTCACAAACAAGATTTCCACTATATTCCTTGAGTAGTTTTTTTCTGATAGAAACTTTTCCACTGCCCTGCATTGTTTATATCTTTTATTCGTTTAATTCAGCTGGCTGTGTGTGCACTTAAACAAACGGTAATATAACGACTATTAAAGAGTATTTGGTGTTAGTCAATTCTTTTTTTATTTCTATATTGGACATAATCTGATTATACAGTAACATGGCACATTATTCTAAGATCTCTCCTAGGTTGAATCTCAAATGTAATTCAATGAAAGAGGCCAAATACCAGTTCACGCGCAGTTTCTAAGACGAGCAATTACTCATAAATAAATGTGTAATGGTAGTTTCTTGAACGAATATTTGGATCTGTCAAACTGCCTGTGGCTACCAAATCATATGTTTAATAAAATATCCATCAAGTGTCAACCGATGTCTACGATACAATAAAACACAAACTATTTTTTTGCTTGACATACTTGATGATTGGAAACCTTTGTGTTTACTTAACATTGATTATAAATCAGAGAAAAACGCATAAGTAAACATAATTTAAAATAGTTGTTTCATGTTTTATTGAATCAATACAAGTTGGAGTTATAAACATCGGTTTGGAATATCGTAAGGAAAACAAATACAAGACAGGACGACTCGCTGACTGTAAACACGACTTTCGTAATTTAGATAATTAGTTCATGTTATAATGTCTTCAACAATACAAATTCGGTACCAAACTCCAATACAAAGTATTCAATATTTTCACAGTGACACAAACACCATAACTGTTAGTCACTTACAATTATCAGAGTAATATCTGTGAATGTAAGTCCGACCTGTTCTATTCAATCGTAAAATTACTTATTTTCTTTAACGTGATAGTTTGCTAAATTCTTCTTAACATACCTTTAAGAATACTTTGCAAGCAGTCAACTGGGCCACATATAACGTTACAAGTATTGTATTCAATATAGATTCGGTTTGATATCAATGATTCTATTATCACCATACTTGCATTGAACCGTCATTGCATTATTTGACTTTGTTGTTGTTAATATACTTTCACATAACAACGTCGAAGTGTTATGACGTCGAACGCTTACGATAAAATTGTGCAATATTTAATTGGTTGAATCCCACAATAACTTAAATACGTGTATACAGTTACCAATTACTTACTTTTAAATCGATTCTTTGTCGTAATCAACCCTTGTATGTGCATATTGTCTTGAAATGGTTCATTTTTTATTATTATTTTACCATAGCGAGTGAGTAACTAAACATATATGAGGGGCAAACAACATGTTATTCGCGGTACTTGAACATAAATATCCTCCGATGTCCTTAAATTCAAAATCCACAATATTTGCAAACACAATGATATTGTTGATACATATCTAGTTGAACGCTTATGTGCATATCGACGAAAACTGCGGTTTATTATTTTCTAAAATAAACATTTACAATTATCTTTTTGATGTATTCGTAACTGAATTATCATATCATTGGATCGTTTTAAAACGCTATGTGCAACAGTACTGTAGTTCTTTCAATAATACGTCGTCCTGTGACACGTGTAGCGGGATCGCGATACAGTCAGTAATAGTATGAGTTCTAAACTCGTTATGGCTAATTAACTGTAAGTGCCTTTTAACGCATGCGCAATATTTATCATGGAGAAACAGTATGGTTAAAGTGTCATTGATGTGCTCCAAATTTGTATTCCCACAGAACTGCTCTTAAAACCAAATAATGAATGGTACAACCTGTGAAAAAATACGTTAATGATCATTTTCCTATTTCCATGAGCATAATAAAAATGCATAATGTGGCTCAAACATCTCCTTATATGGTCTTCGCATTTGTCTGATTAAGCATGAGCATAATGGAGCCAAATTTGAGATGCAATTGTAATGTTAACTTATTAAAGCTATTTTTCCAAACATGTCAATTGCAAATTTGTAAATTGAAAATAGGGATCTTATTTCCAAGGCTGGGAACGGAAAACATCATATAATTTACAGAATTAGGCATTTCAGACAATTTTAGAATCAATGCCGATCTAAGAATTCATACATGGTCCGATTTTATCAATGTAGATTTTTAAAGTGTGTAAGACAGTATTGACAGATTGGAGTAAAATGGTATTGTATACATATTAATTCAATCCCAAGCTCATAAGCCAAAAATTAGTTGCAAACAAATTATACACTATAAGTATTGCTTTTATTATTTGTACATGTATATCATTGTCCATACTCAATCAGCAGAAAATGTAGTGATATAAAACTATTAATTAATCTCTTAAGTACTTTCACGTACTCGCTTTTTATTTTGTACGTAAGCTGCAGACACTACTTTCGGTTTTGTTATCGACCTTTGGTAACGACCGTTACACACGCGAATTAGGGACTGTCGGAAATGGTAAAACACGGACCTGCTAAATGTGTACATCACCAAAAGCAATCCAGACGTTACTGTAGCTACTGGTGCCACGGACAGTAACAAAATACTGCTTGCTGAAAATCGGCCTCACGAGCTAGACCGCTTCCGTTTGAGCGCCATGATCATTTACTCCGCTGGCAACCTCTACCATAAAATCCCATTTTTGTTTATTTTCAAACTGTTCTCCCACAGTTTATGTGCATAGTCTTGCTTTCCATGGTCTTAAATCCATTTAATTATCTTTTAACACCAAGAAGCTAAATCTCGTTAGACAAATCCATTAATGACTAATTTTCTCACCCGTGGCTGTGTCAACAATTGTAAATGTTTCAAAATTACGTGTGCATACATTTAATCTCGTGCTTATGAACGCTTTCTAACGATTAATTCATTCTGATCAAGGTTCATACAATTTCTATTAATTCTTTGCATTTAAACTTAAAAAATTATATTTCTGAACCGATTATTCAATACAATAATTTTAGTATATCAATTTATATATGTTTAGATTGTTTATGTCAAATATGTCAAATATGGTCGATATGTCAAGTTAAATGAGTAATATTTAATTATAAGTTATCAAACACGTTATTATTTTGCATAAACATATATATAAAATACTCATTGATAGCGCATGGAAAACATTTATAGAATAAGTGAAGATTTAAATTTTACCAGACGTTTACAAATGTACATGATTATCAAATGCATTGTCATGAACGAATATGAGTTAATATGTGAAATAACGCAAAGCGCATTTACCCTTTATTACGTGCACAAACATCCTTTGAAAACTTTCGTTATCAATCCGTGAGAAAAGAATTCAGGCAGCACAGTTTAATAAGCGTTTAAGAGCTAAAAACTGTGTATCTGTTACAACGTATACACATCACTGTTAACCTTAACTTTTTAGTTGCACGTTTAATGTCGGATTAAGCAAACATTGGCGAGGAGTAAGAATTTGGCTTAAGGAAATACGTCGTTCCATAAGAAAAGTAAGGATAAGTTGTATAACTCATATAATAGAACACATTTTTATTATCTTCAAATATTCCTACTGAGCGAGGATATCCTGTATGTTCTGAAATGCATTTAATAACTATTTGCAATATGTGTTTGGTTATTAGTATATTTAAGAATTATTTACTGATTAGTTTAAAATGTTTATAATTGATTACATCACATTACTCTAATTCAGGGAAATGATTCGATTTCATGTGTTTTGCTCATTCGTAATATAGCCCATTAAGTTTCTATTTTTGTTAACGAACAACTAGTTGAGCAAGTGAACATTTAATAATTACCCTAGTGTAAAGTAAAGACCCCATTTAAATGTGCCCATTACTTTATAATTATTTTATCACGCACATTTATTGGTAAAAGAGTCCTACAAGATGTTGAATTTTACTAAGCCCGATTTAGTTATAATGGTGTAGTAGTGTCTAAAGGTCTCTTAGTTTATACATGTTAAAAAAAATAGTTTTTTCAGGTATAGTGTGTTCCGGCATTTGTGTCATGATCATAAAGTCGTGACGAGACCAATGACATTTAAATTACATAAGGGGTTTTGAAAATATTGACCTTTAGTTTCAAAATACCCAAATGATAAGTAAATAATAACGTTTTTGTTCCAAGCAGAGAGACGTAACTTTATGTAATACATAATACTTGTTTATCCCATCATTGCTGTCTTTGTTTCTATAAATGAGTAAATATTTCCCTAAAACCCATATCTTTTTGAAAATAACAATATCACAGATAATATAAACCAATCATGACTATTATTGTATCTCATCACAAAATTGAAATAAAGCACATCCTTGTACACGCGGATGGCAAATGTTTATATAAATTAAAAAGGGTACTTTACTTGTTGGTTTGAGATTGTTCTAATCTTTATGACATCGAACACATGCTTATTTGTAATTAGTGTCATGATTATTAAGACAACTCTCTTAACTCGTTTTGATGAGATGAGGCGGCGTCTAGTTTACAAATGGTGTAACATGACCCAAAGATGTTGACCCATGTAAAGTAAATGATGGACGTTAACACGCATTTAAAAGCTGCTATCTTAATGTAAGGACAGTTTTACAAAATGGAAGCATAAGTCTACTGAACTATTTAAGGAACATGTTATATAATTCTTCTCTTTCTTATTGTCAAGTGCTTATTGTCAACCATTGATAACAATACGTCACTTGTATCATCTTACACGTTATTTAGGCTCCTTGAATGCATTTATCAAGCCACTACGTGGAAACAGTTAAATATAAGATATTTTCGTTGCAGGTTTTAGTTGAGTCACTACGTTGAAACAAACATGATTAAAGCGGGACTGTACGATTTTTACATGTGTTAAATTTTAATATATTGATTAAATTATGTTACGATGACTCAAAATAGGCAATAAAAATTATACTTTGAAGACGAATTTCATAAAATGCAGCAAAGACAAGTTAGCGCTGGTTAAAGCCGATGCCGACACTTTTACTCGTATTTGTAAGGAAACAAAATTGTGTCTTTGTGTCGTATGAACGAATCTGCACTAAAACTAAATTTAGATTCACATTGTACATGTATTATATATATGCTGGCGAATTCGGCTGGAAGCCAATTTCAATTTTAGATTTAAATATCTGGCTTATTTCGCATTTTTCGACACATGTTCTTCTTAACTTTTATTTTAATTTATATTGAAATATATGTATACTAATTTTTAATACATTTTATTAAAATTCATAAATATTTGACAAAATCGTACAGTCCCGCTATAAACCGCTTAGCTGCTCTTAATGTATGCTTATATACATGCACTTGCAATGGTACCCAATGTTATTATAGAATAAGTATAATGGTGCTGTATATTCATAACAATGTTCCACTATTTAAGAATTGATCAATTGTATGCTGCATTCCGTTGACATGTTTCTCTGGTATGGTTCAATTTAAATGCTCCATGCAATTAACCTTTCACTGCATTTGTTTAGATTGGATATACTTGTGTATTATTGAGAGATAAATCTGTCTAGGAAATTATGATTATAATTGTCACTTATTTTGGATAAAGTCTATATAAATACTCAAATAATGTAGTTTTTTTATATTTCAGGATAACGAGAATGGTGGATAACATGCTTTCATCTCCGAAGAGTCCTTCGTCCGAGGAATATTACACTAACTCGTCATTCATATTGGAGTCACTCGAAAACCTTAATAGCCGATACGCAGATGCTTTGCTCCCGTTGACGATAACATTTGGAGTTTTTACTTTTTTTGGTTTCTTAGGCAATTTGCTGGTATTAGTTATCTTTTCTTTAAGCCCAGAGTACAGAAGAAACAATTTCAAAGTGTTTGTGTTGACAATGACTGTAATCGATCTTATAACGTGCTTGACTCTTATACCTGCGGAGATGGTCAAACAAAGGAATTACTTTGAATTTGAAAATGTGGTTCCTTGTAAACTAAATTGCTTCTTTAATGTGTTTGGAGCTGCATTCTCAAGTTTGGCATTGCTCGTGATTTCCGTGGATCGCTACAGAAAAGTAGTGCGGCCATTTAAGAAACAACTAACGCCTAAACTAGCGGTGAAACTTCTAATTGGAGTTGCAATAGTATTCCCCTTGTTGCTTGCAATTCCAAGTGCAGTAATGTGTGGAATTAACACAACGACGATGATTAATATATACGGAACTAACACAACTATCCATATCTGTCAAACTGAAGAACGATTTGAAACATCAGTATGGCGAAACATTTACAAATTGAGTTTATTGATAATGCTCGGAGGCATATCACTCTGTTATTTAATATTATACGCATTTGTGATGCGAGCTGCCGCCAAACAGATTAAAGCCATATCGTTGCAACGCAATCAGGCCGCATGTGATATTTCACTGAACCTTGTAACAAACGATACGAGGAATTTAGTGCACGAAACGTTTCCAAGTGCAATTAGTCAAAAAGAACACTTAAGTAAAGCGGACGTTCACAATGGCGACTTCACTCAAAGATTTAGTGACAATAATTGTGTTGATCAGTTTAAAGTGAAGAGTATAAAAAGCACTACACCTATGTTGCAGAGACATGGTTTTCCAACAAAGACATTAATATGGTTTATATTAACCATTGTTTTTATAGGCACCTACTTAACGAAAATTATTTTATCATTTGGTGTGTCGAAAATCGTTACAATGACACCAGGTGCTTATGTGTCATTTTCCTTTTTTCTACAGAGTATATTTCATTAACCATATAATAAATCCCTTTGTGTATGCTATATTTGTAGAGAAGTTTCGCACTTCTTGTAAACATATATGTCCATTCTCTTAGGCAAAACTAATTAATTATTTCTTACCATGTTTTATGATGAAACGAACCAGTGTGTGTTCATATGTGTTTCTTTTTGCAATAGTTTGTCATCTTTATTAACAAATATAATGGTTTAACACACATATGCCTATTAAACATGTTACAAATATATAAGTCATGTGTGTGTGGATGTCGTCCCTACTACAGTATGAAAGACAGTGTTTAAATCAATGACACAATCGAAACCGATTTAAATACAGTTTTAAGGTTTCAATGTACCAGCATATTTTTAATATGAAAAATAAGAAATATTAGTGTTTGTTTGCAACATATGCTGGTTTATCATTACGACATTTTTCGTAATAAAGACTTTATAACAAATTACCACAAATCAAATTCAAATGCGTTTCGTGTGACGAAAGTTATGAGGTGCGATACTAACTCTTTTTGTATGTGCAAGGTCTTCCAAAAGAAACCTTCCAAAACTGGCTCTTCCCGGGGAACGATGTTTGAAAGCGTTTAAATAAGCTTAAATGCAATCGAGCTTCAATAAACTGGTTAAAATAAATTAATTTACTTTTTTTACCTAAAGAAAAGGGCATGAAGGAGGGATAAACATACAAAGTCGTCCAACGAACACATCAATAGGCCCTGCAGTGTACACATTGAGAATTTGTGGCATTAATCGTGACTAGAAAAATAGTTTTTTTATCATTAAAACATACCATTTTAATAACTGGGTTGCACTGTTATAAACATATTATGTAAAGATCTTGCGATATATGCATCATAAACACTATAAACTAAGTTATTTATTTATTGATAATAAGATAATTAATCAAGACTTAAACACCGGAATTGTCAAGTCGGAATAGTCAACATCATTAATAAGTGATTCTTTAAAGTGGTTATCATATATTTGTATGTCGAACTGTATATATTGAGATACCAACTATTTATATTAATTTTAAAAAAAACTTGCTCTACCGACTGAAAATATAATAATAGTCTGCATACAAAGGATCTTACAATGTTCCGTACACAATCGAGTGAAATACACAATAACTGCCACAAAAGCCCAAAAAGGTCTATTGCGGTCATATACCAATTATTTTCTAGAAGGACTGCAATATTTCTTCTCCAACAGCATTTACCATGCGAGAAGAAAACTACATATAATTACATTTGGCAATGTTTTATGACGGCGAATCTAAATCTTAATCTGAATGTAGACGTGCAGTCCTTTCAACTAGTAGTAAAGACCGGATAATCGACATTTGGGACATCAAGCGAAACTTGGAAAAAAATATCATCGTGAATAACATGCAATTTATAGATAAAGGTTTCAATAAATAAGTAAGTGAAACAGTTTATTTCTTCATTATACGACATAGCTTTAATCAAGTTTGCTTCTGCTCGCATAACAAAGGTTTGCAGTAATATGGTTATTAGATAAATACCACACAGTAATGTAATGAATGTCCATTTGTAAATCCTTCTCCAAACTGATTCCTTACATCGCTCTTCTGTTGCGTATAAATGGATAGTTTTGTTCCCACCCCCATTTGAGCAATAACAGCCAAAGTCTACACACAAACATGTTGTCATTATTTCTACTGAACTCGAAGGTTAATGAGAATGAAATTAATATCCGTAGTTTACAAGGAAAATACAAGAACGAAAACACTCTAAATATAAAAGTTATGGAATGCTTAGCGTCGGCATACAAACTATTTGGGCCATCTGAGTTTTGTACAGTTGTAGACGTGTTGGTTAAGTTTGATCCGTCCGCCAACAGGAAATTGTACGCAGAAAGTACATGAATCTCTTTTAATTTCATAGTTAATCCCATGTAAGTAGTCGTAATGTTATTCAAATAATTACATTTTTTAATCGGACCAACATAGTAACAGTTATTACATTTTTATGATCTTATATCTATACATTTGCATTGGTCGTCCAACTGACTTTTGAATTTGCATTGTGTCCCGCACAAATTCATTTGTATGTTAATTCGTCCCAAAACAGGTGTACATTGAGATAAAATAAATTGTCATATTAATTAAATTTCAATTGAGTTGTCATATTTATTCAATAAACATTTTAAAATACAGTCATTTTCCAATTGTAACCACAGCCTTTATTAACCCTGCGACAAATATGATACAATTAGCAGGGGAAATATTACAACCAATAAATACATACATATATATATATAATGTATGTGCAGGTTTTAATAAGTGGATATGTTTCGGCATCTGCGTTGATCAGTGGACAAACTTTTTATTTCTGGATTCGAATCTCCAGTTCCATAATTGTTTAGTTATTGGTTATATTTTCAACAGCAGTTACAGTTAGATAACTGCACAATGCCGATAAAAAATATTTGATTTGTTAAGCAAGAAAAAGTACGTGTTAAGTGATTAAATACTATTTTTTTAGAGAAAAACACTCCACTTTAAACCAGTGGGTATGAGACAATGCAACCCTAACTATCAATGGCGTGTTGTTCCGAACATGCCAATGCTTTATACGCTTTTCGATGTATGAGCGTTCGTGTTTGTTAGTAAAATAGTCAACAAATTAAGTCTTCGTGTAAATACTATAAAACAAAACTGTACCAATGAAGAAAAACGTAAACGCGTCTACTACAAACTACAGAAAGGAATTAAGGATTAAAAAACGCGAGCAGTTTATTAAGTTTGATATATATTTTATTTTAAAGTGCTGTTCTGACGAACAGTTTTATAATTAATAGCAAGTGTGCACATTCATATGTTTCGTCGATAATGTTCTTTTATAACTGCAAGTAGGCGATATTCTGAAAATGAAAATGTATGGGGCCCGCGTATATAGCTGTCTTAGTTTGGGAATATTTTTAAATGTATATACGATTTTGTTTTTTACTTTATATATCGTGTTATTGTGATAAAAATGTAGTGATTGGCGTTACTATTGGCTGTCAATAAAACACTACTAAACAACTGTATTTTTACAAGAAGGCATGCTTTCCAAAGCACCCCGGTAGCTTAAAGCACACAAGGATTCGGTTGAATAACTCCCTTATTCTTAAAAGAGGCGTAGAATAAAACAAGTATTAGAACAATATCAAACTCGGATTCCGAGTCGAAAAAATAACCCATACAAATGTAATAAAGTGTGTTTGATCGAGCTATTTCGAATTATTATGTCAATAATATAGCATTCAAAGTTTGTTTTATTATGTTAAAAACTCATAAGTAATATTTAATTTCGTTATGAATACTCTGATACATTGTGTTTTATATATTTCCCATATGAACTTTCCATTTAATTCACTTATTGTCTGTCAAAAAACGCGTCTTTTGAAAACATGACATACAAAACCAATTGAGGCAGTTTATGGCATTAATACATGGAACAAGAACAATGCAATTTGCTGACTGGTTCCTATATATATATATATATAT